>CAUHTR010005619.1:0-26367 GCA_959609185.1 Schmidtea polychroa | reverse complement strand
TTTCGTGGCTTCATCTGTGCTCTATAGTTAATTTTTTTATAGCTGGAAGAAAAGTAATAAATATTTCCAAACAGGGTGAATTTATCAGCTCATTTTATCAACAACATTTATACCATGACATTTTGTCCACGACATTTTGACCAGGACATTCTGTCCGCGACATTAAGTCCGGTGACATTTTGTCCGACCACCGTAACCTTACTTATAAAATTTTAAACTTCAAGCGATTGCGGTCTAAATCAAGTAAATACCAAATATTATCAACATACCTCTTTTTCAAATCATTGGGAAATCACTTTCATTGAAAAAAGCATTTATTTGAGTAGTGTATAGTTCAACAGAACTCTTAAAGAATATTAATTATTCCCATATCTCTGATGTGCAAATTGAAATAAATAAAACAATATCTTCTTTATTCAATAATCAAAAATATAATGTGCAAATTCAAAGAAACAAAACAATCTCATATTCATCTAATAACAATGAAACTACACGTCTGACTTTATTAATCATTATCCTCAGCACGATATCAATTAGGGCTTGCAAATTTACCGACTTTTTCAATTACCGGTAATTCGGTAATTTATGTGGAAAAAACCGGTAAACCGGTAATTTACCGGTAATTTTGAGAGTATTTTAGTTAGTTGATATTTTATTCAAACTAATTACTTATAATATGTTTTATAAAATTCAAGTCAGTTATTTTATTAATTCATTCTTTTATCTTATTAATTCATAATCATAACATTATAATATATAAAAAAAAGTATAAACGCAAATTAGAAAAAAATTAAAACTTCATTTCAACTCTTGTTTTTGATTAAAATACTGCCTTAAAAAACACATTGTGTTTAACGTGTTATCATTTAAGCTCGACCTCAACTTGGTGCAGATCAAGCAAAGACCGGCTGCTGAAAACGCGCGCTCCGATTCGACACTTGTCGGTCGAACAGTCAACAACATTTGAAATGCTTTCTCTAAATATTTACCTCGGATGTTCTGTTCTTGGAAAAAGTCCATTTCCTTTTTAATAATGTTTGCTAATCCTTTACCTTTAGGTGATTTTGGGCGAGTACTTTCCAAATTCGATTTCTTCATCTTCTGCTGAATTGTAAGTTGCAGCTTTTCTTTCATTGTTAACGCTGGCGATGCTGATGTTGACGGAGTTGCACGCTCATCTGAAGTACATGTTTCTGAATCTGAAATTTCAGTTTCAGACTCTTCATTTAACGTAAACCGTTCAATTAATTCAACGATTTTTTTTAATATCAATGGTTTTGTTGTTTTATAGAATATTTCATAATTATCATCGTCATTTCTTATTCTTACATTAATTACATTTGGATCATGGAGATAGTGCAAAATATCTGCACAAATGTTTCTCCTTTCTTTAATACGTATAATTAGAGATTCTTTAAGTTCTTTACTTAGAAGTGTGTTTTGCACACTAAGCTCATCTAACATAAATTTCATTGTTATATCTGAAACATATAAATTAACGTCTTCTCGACATAGTGCTTCCACAGCAAGTTTTACTGGTTGCAATGATGCAATGATATTTTTAAGTAAAACAACTTCATTTTCGCTGAAACTTAACTCGGATTTATTGTCGATTAAACTTTTTCTTATTGCACTTTCAACTTCTCAGAATCTCTCTAGCATTGCACAAAGACTATTCCATCTGGTTTTTGAGTCTATGATCAAGGATAGCTCTTTGTTAAATTCTTCCTTAATATGCTTCTGTAAATTGTCGCTCTTTGCGTTATCTGCGAAACAATACAACAACTTTTCTAATTTTTGTTATTAGAGGACTTATTTCTTCATGTTGAACATCAATACAAGTGGGTACCGTATTAATTACTTCAAAGCCCACTTCATCTTCTTCGGAAATGCCTTCTTCACTTTCTAAATCGGTTTCTGTTTCATCCACAATACTTACTTCCTCTATATGAATATCGCTCATGTCTTTTTTACGATATAAAACATTAATGACGGCTAGCTGAATGCCGTGTGCTAAACACAATTGATGATTAGCATTAATCAACGAACCTACTTTCTTCATCACCGAAGCACCATCAGTTGTTATTGAAAAAATGTTGTCTAAAGTTAGTTTGAACTCATTTAACTTATTTTGCAACAGAGTTATACATTTATCAGCTGGCATCGAACCATGTACTCTCACAAGACCCAAGTTCCAAAAGCGGTCATTTCCATGAACGTTTATGTTCATATATCGTCGATTCTTAACAGACGTCCACTCGTCAAACGTCAAACTGAATACACTATTATTAGCTTTTCGGTTGGATAAATCTTCAACCACTTGTTTGCGAATTTTATCCCCATAGTCCATTACAATTTTTTTGATCGTATGGGAAGATCTTGGTACTTCTTTATTATATTTAGCTTTAATTAGTACTCGGATATCGTAGGATGTGGCAACTCTATAAAACGGTATATTATCTTTTGCTGTCAAACGCGCGAGAACATCTGGAAGTGAATCATCAACCTTTTTTATAAAGAAATTTGATATATTATTGTTTGTAGTGCTAGCGATGACTTTGTTTGTAATTTGACTAGATGATGCCATATCACTCTCGTCATCTTTTCTCTTCAATAGATTAATTTTATGCTGAGATTTAAGATGGGCATGCAAACCGCTAGTGCTACCACCAACACATTTAATCGGTTTCGCACAACTATTGCAGACGGCTTCATTCTTATTTGTTTCTTTGAAATAGGTCCATATTAAATTTGTACGCATGATGGCTAAAATATTTTTTGGTTTTAAATAACGAATAAATTAGTATTTTTTGTATTACCTTACCTTTATTAAATTTTATGAGACGTTCTATTATATTAAAAAAAAATTGATATATTTATTATAAATTATATACTGCAACAATTTATGTATTTCAATTTTAACAGTTAAAATTGTTCAATATTTCGAAATTCCACGAAAAACATTCGTTTCTGTCAGTATATAACTTGAATATTACAAACAAATAAAAAATTTCTACTTCGGTTTGAGCGATCACTTAACATATATATTAACATATATAATAAGCATGAATATTTCACGCATTTGCATACACAACAAGAAACAAAAATTTGTTTTATATTTACGTAGGTGCGAGTGTGACTTGTGACCACTGAACAGAAGTGTGAAACTTTTTATATTTTACAATATTTTTCGTTTTGTTCCGTACATACTATATAAATAAAGTCGAATTTCTTTATTATAGTATAATTATTAATTTTAAATATTAAATTCAACTATTTACTTATAAAATAGTATGCACGGAACGGAACAAGACGATAAATATTGTATAATATAAAGTTTAAATTTTTACCGAAAAAACCGGTAAAAAATAATGAATTTACCGGTTTTTCGGTAATGAATTTTTTAGCAATTTACCGGTTAACCGGTAAATCGGTTAATCGGTATTGCAAGCCCTAATATCAATTTTCATCGTTTTTCTTCTCACACTACTAGTGTATACTTTACGCTATAATACACTATAAAACTATAAATGTATAATTAATAAATGTTTAATAATGCGTCTGACTTCGAATCAGAAGATTGCAGGTTCGAGTCATGCCAGTGTCGTAATTTTTTTTGTCATTCTTGTTAATTGGGAGGTTGTAAATCTCGATTCCACCGATTGCGTATCTCAATTGCATACTTCAACAGAGTGCATAATATTAAAATTTTTAATGAAAGCTTTAAAGGTGATCCCGTAAATCATCTAACCGCTCTGCAAACAGGTCCGCGAATATTATTGCCTACATTAAGAAAACCACTGTCACAAATTCTTAATTCAGCTTTTCAAGTTTAGTATCTTGAAAGAAGGTGGAAAAGTAATCACACCAATCTTCTCTTACCTCCGAATTAATTCATTCCATTGCTTAACAAACTCGTTTTCTGAAGTGACTTGACGGAATTTGAATGGAAATTTGTCCATCAAGATCTGAGAGTCTAAATATTAGAATTAACAAGAATGATAAAAAATTGCACCCTGGCACGACTCGAACCTGCAATTTCCTGATTCGAAGTCAGACGCCTTATAAATTGGGCCACAGGGTCTTTAAATACATTTTCGAATTTAATTAACCTAAAACTCTTGAAAACTGCTTGTAAATGTGATTTTTTTCGATTTATTTAAAATTTCTTTTCAATTTTCAAATTCAGTTGATAACACATTCCTCTCAGGATTTTGGCAAATGAATTTTTAAAGTTTTCACCTTTATACCTGATCTGAAACTTTCTTCAAAATTCAATAATTAAATTTGTTTATTCGGTTCTCTAATATCTTTTTTGACTCGTTTTATTTTTTCATGAAATCTTCAATGCACTTTTGTCCTTTTTATTTTGTACGTAGAAAATGTTTAATCTTTCTTTCTTTGGATCTCGATTAATATACGCAAAAAATTAAAATTGTTATTATAAATAATTTTTAAAAGAAAAATCAATGGTCAATGAAATCTTGAAATATTTTTTCAGTTTCTAAATATAAGACAAAGTGTTTCTGATTTGCAGGAATGTGGCTCTTTGTCTTGAAAAAAATATTTTTGAAAAGTGAACACGAAGAGAAAACTTTTTTGTTCTTTGTCTTGCCAATGAATCACCGGTGTCGTCGTCTTTGTTTTAATAGCCTTGACCTATTTCACAATCATCCAATTACTAATTATCTCTGTTCAGCAAAACTTGCTTCCCTTGTGTGGTCCATATTGGTCACAACTTAAGACTGATGCAATTAATAAAACTTTACACACTCTAAATTTTTAAATTGTTTTAATTGCTCCTTTGTTTTATATAATAAATGCTGATGAAATGATTTTATTCCCTAAACGTCTTTGGCTAACGGAGGCGGTACTTTAAATACATGAATTTTTATACTAATTTTATTATCCACTTGTTTACTTGGGGTTTTGTTTAAATGTTTACTTTTAGTATTAAAAATTCGATATGTAAAGATGAATTTTATTATTTATAAATTAAAAACTCATTATGTATAATAATAAAATTTAAAGCTTGAATTTTTTAGGGGGCCCAAATTGTTATCAGGTTAGTTATCAATTTTTTTGCTACTCAAATATTCAATAACACTTTGATTTTTCTTTCTAGATTAAGTTTCAACGAAATTAAATATTATTATTATTTTATATAATTTTGATTAATTACCGATATTAATTGAAGCTGAAATATGAAGTTATGCATTGTTGATCATCAATTTGATCGTGTGCTGCATTTAAGCCACATCCGTTTACTATAAATCTAAATTACAGTTAACTTTATTATTGTTTTAACGGATCTTATAATGACTTGCAAAAAACTTTTAGATTTTGCTTTCCTATTTTTATATTTTTTCTACTCCGTTATTTCTACAACTGACTTTGTTTCATTTTCTGAATATCCCAATAATGAATCTGTGCCTGAAGAATCATCAGCCAGTCAAACTTTCAATATAAGTTCAAACGACATTGTGAATATTACATGCATTGTGGATAAATATGGCACAGGGTATATAGGAAATCGTAATACAACTTATGATGGGATCAAGTGCCTTGATTGGACGAAAAATATTATTCTTTATCGAAGATACAGAGAAAGAGGATTGAATATGACGAAAAACTATTGTCGAAATCCTGATGCTGATTCTTCTGGACCTTGGTGTTTCATCACAACGAGAAGTTTTCGATTAAGAAATTTCAAATTTAAGCCTTGCGGTATTCCACAGTGTAAAAGCAAATTACCAGCAAAAGGTTTTTTATTTGATAATTAGTTCCTTAATTTTGAGTATTTTCTAGACTTCACTATTGGATTTAAACTATTGGTTAAACGGGATTGTCCAATTGGATTTCGGAAAATAATAATCAACACGGTTCTTGATTCAGTCGCTTTCTGTTTGGCTGAGACTAACATTATTGACAAGCTGCCCAAAGGCAGATATTCGTTTCAGGTGTTGAATGGTTCGAATTCGACTTGTCCCGAAGGTAGCTATTTGAATTGCGCAATTATCCATTGTTCATATTATTTATTTTAGGTTTTCAATACGAATCGATCAATCGGACATTTCTCTGCACAAAGACATCCAATGTCTTTGAAGACACAATTGATTTTCCAAAATATCTTACCGCAAAATCTGGAGATTTGATATTTGCACTATTGAGATATGGTGAAAATGCAAATTGCCCTCAAATGTCCATGAAAACATCCGTGGTAATCCGTCAGTATTCATCAGCGAACGGAAAGCCTTACATTTTGTGTTATTATTATTACAAATTATCCAATAACAAAAACAATATAGGTAATTTAAATCAATGAATTATTATTATTATTATTATTATTATTATTATTATTATTATTATTATTATTATTATTATTATTATTATTATTATTATTATTATTATTATTATTATTATTATTATTATTATTATTATTATTATTATTATTATTATTATTATTATTATTATTATTATTATTATTATTATTATTATTATTATTATTATTATTATCATTATTATTATTATTATTATTATTATTATTATTATTATTATTATTATTATTATTATTATTTTATTTTTTTATTTTTATTAGTATTAGTATTAGTATTATTATCATTAAACATGTTTTGATTATCACAAGATTAAATGAAAAATAATATTTATGTCACATATATTTACAATGCTTAATATTCTATAGTATTAAATATATAATGGCTGGCATGCGAGGCGCATTTGATCAACGACAATAGGCGAAGTTCAAGTCGAACATCACATGAAGTGGCGTGATTAAATGATGAAATTTGTAGAAACTTTATATGGAACTAAATATTTCTTATATCTTTGAAAAGTTCATGGAAAATGATAGTTCATGATTGAAAATCAACTACATTGTCCGACAATTTAATTGAACCACAAATGAAAATGGAAATATCATCATCTCATAAGTTAAAGTATTACCAGAACAAATCTTGCCACTTTTACAGAATTATTAGGAGGACTCGTCCTTAATATGCTATCCACCTTAATTAAACCAATTTTTTGAGGCATAGAAATTTGCAAGAATACCATTATCCAATTAATCATACACTCATGATTTCGGAACTTTGCGTATCAACTTAAATTTTTTAATCAACATTTTATTCAAAAATTAATTTTTTGTATGAACAAGATATCCGTAAAGTTACCCAGTCACTTCATCTTCATTTCTTATCAAACCATAGACGAATAATTTTACTGACTATCACTAATTGCCTTTCAGAATATATTGTGATGCTAATTTAGTAGATTTTATAGCACTTATATCAAGGGAATCACACGACCCATTCCCAGTGCGGTGACCAGTCAAATAAGTCTCCCCACAAAACAGCCCCGTCATATTATTTGTCGAATTTTTTGTAACCCATTAAATATTATATAAAGCTAGAAACTATCGAGATATTTATAAAATGTATTTATAAATAGACCAACAACTTTATAACCTATAAATAAAGTGGAAAAAATTTAGTATAAATTTTTAGCTAAGTTCTTCAGAATCAGTTAAATTGTAAACAATTCCACAAAGATAATTAAGACATTCTGTTTCGTCGTAGGTTGGAGCAAGAGTACAAAACTTCGATTCAGTTACATGTACTTCGCCTTTGATGCTTTTGGTTATCTGTTGCCTGCCTGGAATCTGATTATGTAGATCTCTGCTTTATCTCGTTTTTTGTAGATTTGTACAATGAGCTTGAAAACCGATGAATGATCACTTCACACATTTTTTATTAAAGAAATTGTTGGGCGTTTTAATCAGGGCTCTTTGGTTGACATTGACTCTGTTAAACTATTTTACAGGATGCCTCACAATGCTTTTTACAAAAATCATAAGTTTAATAAGTTCATAATGTATTTTTCAAGTATATTTAATATAATGACAGATCTAAATACATGTATGACTTTACCTAAATATATCATTTGTTGGTCACATAATGTGACAATACCACCCAGTAAGCCATATTTTTAAAATTTTTACCTAAAGAGACTTTTTCTGAAAAAAACCGGTCAATAAAGAATAATTTCATACGTGAAATGCAGAGTTTAATTTTATATAAAACCTTTTAATGACATTGCAATAAAAATATTTTAACATCACTCTCAATCATTTTTGCCAGTGTCCCACGTTGGCTACGCCACTATTTGTATTATTTCTTTATAAAAAATGTTTCCCAAATTTTCATCAACCATTAGTAAGAATTTCGTCTAAATTTTCATATGTTTTCTTATTTTAATACAGTGAGTTTTTATTACCGAGACACTTTTAAAACAATAATTATATTTATTATCATCAATAGAAATTTTTTGGAAATTATTATATCATTTTTGTTATATTCAGACAACAGATTAGCGGTTTTAATCATGCAGAAAGAATGCCCGAATAATTGGAATTTAAACATAATGACATATAAGTGGAAATTCATGATCAAGGTTGATTTCAGTTTACAACGGTACATAGTTTATGCCTGTACCCCAAACAAAGATATATATAATTATCCTGATGGTGACTATTGCTTAATCAGTCTCACCTCGAGAAACGGTAGTCAAAAATCTTGCCCAAATGGTATTTTAATTATAATTAAATTTATTCAAATGGTATACGATTTGTTTTATTCTTCAAGGCTTAAATTTAAACAATTGTAAATATAGTAGTTTTTGTTGATGTATGACTTACTATGACGATATGATTCTTACTGACAGACTTATTTCGAGCTTATTTTTCTCTCGTCGATCCGTGTAAGAAAAACTCGAACTCATTTAGAATCAAATTCAGAATCTAACCCCTTCTCCAACTGACAATCAGACCATTTCAAATTTTAATTGCTCTTGACAAATGTGGTTATATGATGTAGTGATATGTGGAATATATTAATTGTTCATACGCCTAATTTCTAAGATACCAAATGTATTTATAAATTTGATACGAATTGTTCAATTGTGATATCTTGGTGGTATCTTAGTGATGAAATGATTATATTCCACGCTCTTATTTCAAATTCATTAGGTTCAATTTCAGTTGAGATTTAATGTCTTATACGATACTGATGAAAATCAAATAATCTCAAAACTCGTCGTTTATTATTAGAAATCTCTTTACATTAAAACTTTAATTAAATCTGACATCTCACAATTATTATTGCAATAAACTGAAGGCCTTGTGTTTATTCACCCGTTCATTACCGATGTTTCATATGTGAGTAAAGCTTTATAACTCTCGAATGTTTTTTTAAATGAAAAACTCAAAATATCTATCAAATAAACTATTATTTATTTGTGTTTTCTAACAGCAACAGTATTAACACGTTGACTGACATACTTGTTTTAAATGTTTTACCCTGGGGATAAAAAATTAATTTTTTACATTGTCTTTAGTCGTCGATATTTAGTCCAGCTAAACAATTCGGTGACATTCATCTTTTCTTTCCAAATATCTCACTCCACTATTTTATATGATAAAGAATATGAAATTCTGAAGATTCGTATTTGTCATAAGGCGATAATTTCAAAGAGACTCAGAAACATGATAGAAACATAAATTGGCATAAAATAAATTCATTCCCATAAAAATTGGTTGAATTTGATTAATTCATTGATTTTAATATGGAACATGTTGGTCTATTAGAACATTTCTTAGATTACGAAACTTATTAGATTGCCTACCAAACAGACGGAGAATTCGAATAAATATGACAAAATGGACAAATATTCAAATACCTAAGTTAATTTATTTTTTCGGCTAAAAATGCATTCATAAGTTTAGTAAAGAATATTGAAAGATTTTTGGCCTTGAGGCGTATTTCGGCAATATTATGTCCAGAACTTGTGACAAAATTATGATAAATCTTTTTCTAGGAATGGTTTTCGATATGTTATAATTCTGTTGAAATTCAGTTGTAATCATTTCCTATATTTGTGAACTATTTAGCAATTTATTTATGTAGAAAAGTTACATGTCAGGATACTGTTTAACTAAAATTGAAAAATTATTATGTAATAAACCAAATTAAGTATGATGACATAACTTTTGTTTTAATTATTTTAATAATAATAAAAAAAGAAATAATTTTGTAAGAAGTTACATATCATAAAATTGTTTATATATAATTATAAATTATTACATAACAACTTAAATTATTTATGATTTAATAACTGTTAATAATTATAAATAAAATAATTTTGTAAGAAGTTGCACATCATAAAATTGTTTTTACACTCATGCCCCAATTTATGTGGTAGTTTTAAGCGCGGTCGGAAAAACTTTTGAAAATATGATTATGAATAAATATTTTTTAATACTGTGGATCTTTTTTAGGTGGATTTTTCGGAACGAATCTTCAAATTTAATATGAAATCAAAGAGTTCATTTACGCAATTTTTTATATTATGGAACTTATATTATATTTTTGTATGAATTCTTTGGATTTCTTACGCGGTTTCTATTTACGCAGGGGTTCTGAAGAACGTATATACCGCACAAACCGGGGAATGAGTGTATACAAATGAAAAAATATTACGTTAACTTAAGTATAATGTAATATTTTTTTATTTTGTTCTAATTATTATAAAGAAATAATTTTGTAAATAGATACCTATCATAAATTGTTTATATATAATTGAAAAAATTATTATGTAACAGTTCAAATGAATTATGATGTAACAACCTATAATAATTATAAATAAAGAAATAATTTTGTGATTTAAATCGTTTTGTTTACCTTTATCTGATAAATGATGATTGTCGATCATTATTATTATAAGCTTGTTATGAAATCAAATCGCATATTCCAGATTGTAATGGTTCTTCATTTCACTATGTTTATGTCGAAAATATATCATATGAACTTCACATAATGATTACTACAAATTGCAGATCCACATTTAATAGTATATTTCAAAGTTTAAACAAATAATTGAATTAGGTTTATATTTTTCGATAAATATTATTTTAAAATGATTACAATGAATTAGAATCAATGGAAAATCGGAATTTAATTTAACTTAAACTTTAATTTTTTTTAATTGTTTTAATTCACCATTTATCGAAAAGTTTTTTTAATGGCACTAAATGAACAACATAAATAAATACAAAAATATTTTTCATATTATTCTTTGTTTCCAAGGCTAAATTATTTCAAGGGACAAATTATTTCTGTGCCCTAAATTTAATCTGTTGAATGGGATTGTGATAATTGTCCAAATTGTTTTCGTAATCCAATTTCCCTAATAACTCAAGTTAAATAAAAGCGAGTAAATTTATTTTGTGAAGTAGAAAAGTTGAACCAAAGAATATCAATATTTTTAAGATCTGCTCATTGACCTACCCCTCTTTGAAGCTTAGTCTCAAAATGTAATCTGATAAATGTTTTTACTGGCAGGGCCATTTTAATGTCATCGTAGGCCCAATGATTTATCACATTCGTATAATCCAGGTTCCCAACTGTGGCAATAATGCATTAAAACAAAATACACATTCATGTAATCGTTCTATTTCTTGACATTATTTTTAATCATGATTAATTAACTTCCTCAGTTTTGATTTTAATGGTTGTTGAATGTTATGGAACAATCTTTTGTCTTAAAACACGACAAATGCTTTATAATATTTTACTTAAATGCTTAAAATATTTTAAATTAATAAATTAATTTAATAAAATCAATAAAATCTTGAAAAGAACAGCAAATTTAATTTAATTACGTACTGTATAACTTAAAATGTTTTAGTATAAAAAATTTTAATTATTTATTATCTAATAAATTATTTTTTCAAATGCTTAAGTTATTTTAAAAATATCTCATTTTCTGAATTTCGTAATTCCTAAGCAAGCCTATTATTGGATAAGACGGCCCTGCTTGGAGGATATTTTAAATAAATTTAATTAAAGTTATTCCGCCATGAAAAGTGCTCGCCTTTCCTGTAAAGTGATAAAAGTTAAAATTGTAACATCAAAAATAAAATTAATAAAATTCTGAAAAATTTACGGTCAAATTTAATTTTTAATGATCTGAATTTTTAAATTTCATATATTTTAATGTAAATTTTTGTTACCCATGAATTGAGTATTATATTATGCTAATTATTCAAGATTATTCAACGGGGTTATTACAGTACAATTTACAGCCTGTTGCCACATGGAACCGCTAAACACTAAGGGATACTTTTTAGGATATTTAGAAAAAAGCATTGCAAGATTAAAGAAAATATTATCAAATTAAAACCAAAACATAAGGAACATTTTTTTTATTTAATAATGTTTTATGAAAATTTATAAAAACAATTAATACATAATCCAATATCACATTTAATACACGTCTTTCTAACAATAGATTTGCAATTACTACCAACAGAGGGTTTTTTTAACAATGATTGTTTGAATCATAGCCGAATCATAATGTTTCGAAAACTTTTGAGGAGGATTTTTGCATGACACCTTTGCCGCGACATAATATTTTGCAAATAGATTTGAACAATCCCTTACCAAAATTCTAATTGGGAATTTTCATTGCTATTTTTAAAATTCAGGCATTGTTAATACAAATATTTAATAATCAGGATAAGAGACTTGTACCACTTTTTATTGGAGATAGTGATGTGATATTTTGTAGCATCTTCGTCCATTCAATATATGTCTCCACCGTATTTGTTATATTGACTCACAATGTCTGGTCTTGGGACTTGAATAATTTTCTTCAAGTTGCATGAATGACGTGAAACTTTTCCTATAGGTTCCACTCAATGATTGTTGGGAGCCATAGAAAAAGCCGATTTATCATGTCATTTCACGAACATAATTTTTTTCATCCTAAAAACAAACCATTCATGCCATAATTTAGAAGCTTTAACGTATTCACCATGTGAGTAACGACTTTACCAAATTTCTTTTGATTAAGTTCATTCTGGCTATCATTATTTCCTTGATAAATCTCAAAGTCCTCTACATAATCACGAATTGTATTCAACCTCCAAACTTTATACTCATATTTCATAGCTTAAGATCTAAAAAATAGCTTACATTTATGCCCTCCAAAATATTTAACCATACTTTCGTCAAATGACATGCTTTCTCTGGCATAACATTTTTGTGGAAATTTTTCTTAATTAAATTTATGAGTGGACAAGGTTTTCACATTTTATTTGTTAAGTTTGTTATCAGCACAATGAAAAAGTCATAATATCTCATAATATTTCTTTGCATTATTTTATTCATTCGTTTACCAAATCCTTAATATCTTACCAATAGTATTTTATCACTCGGAAAAATTGTTAAAATCACTTAAAATTAATATCCCGATAAAAGTTTTCATTTCTATTGTAAAATTCGAATTCGGACCATTTATAAAGCTGGTATAATTATTTAGATTTTTTTCCTAAGTTGAGAAATAGTACCCTTCATAAAAGATTCAAATAAATTATAAAGATCGCCTTCATATTTTTCTGCCGAATCTTTATCAGTTAAAACAGATAGATCTCAAATAGATACCCTATAGGAACGGTAAATATGGTTTCCATTGGAATGGTTTCCATGTGAAATCATTTCCAGAGCATCTTTCACCGACAAAATATTTTTATTTTTTGAAGTCTGTAGAGAAAATTAATATATAAGGATATTTTTCCACGAAACATAGAAAATTAGCACTGACTGAATCACTAGTTTTTATCTAGGTGCATTGAGATACAATATTCATTTTATTGTGCACTATAAGCCACTAGTGTAGTAACGTAAACAATACATCAATCGTTTGTTTGTTTGTTTACTCACTTAGAGTTTTCATGTGGTAACGATATGTAATTTCATTTGATAAAATAAATATTTTACCACAAATTTCAATGTTTTCTAATGTGTTGAAAATTTGAAATTGACCTCTTACGGAAATCATATTAAATAATAAAAATTAGCATTATTATTGAACCTATGAATCTGTAAAGAGAAGAAAACACTTAAAAGCCGAAATTAATTGAAAATTGTACATAAAATCGAACAAAATGTATTTATATTTAATGAATGAGTTTATCAATAGATAATGTTTTGAGAGATAAAAACCTTTAAAGGAAATGACCTCATACAAATTGTTTATATAAAAGTGTATAATATATAATCAACATTCAGGTCCTGCTCCGCAATTAAGTGTTTTCAGGATAAATAGTTTCACTTTGTTAAAGTTAGATTTTATATATTTAACCCCTTAGACGCGTAAATCATCTAAAGTTGGCTGAATTTTTTGAGCCCCTTCCCCCAAAATATAACCTGAAAACTAATTTTTGGTGTATTGAATCAAGATATTGATTAAAGTAATTAAAATGAATTTTGTAGAATACAGCAATGTCTCGTAGAACGTGCTCTCATAGAATACGATCTCGCTAATACGCGGTTCGTTAAAAAAAAGAATTGCAGTAACGAAAACATTTAAAAAAATCGATAAAATATTTTTTTCCGGAAAAAATTGTGAAAAGTTCAAATCAGAAAATACTAACAATGCTATTACTGTGTCACTGACAGATCCGAAGAGAAGAATTCACTCCCTTTACTTAAATTTTAACATTTTATATGGTTATACAAGTATTTATGCGATATATGCGATATAACTTTTTATATGCTTCTGTTTTATTCACCACTTATATGTAGCCAATGAGTACGTACAGTAAATAATTTTATTATGTACACTAGAACATGATAAAATTAAAATTGCTACGTATAAACATAATTATATTTTGTTAAATACCTTTGTCTTTAATCTATTTTAGAAACCGGAAATAACCATTTAAAATCTCGGCTTCGGATTACAATTCTTCGAATTGGATGGTGGAATTTATCATTTAATTGTTTTAACGACATTTTATACTGTATTTTATATCTCATAAATACTCGTATAACCATATAAAATGTTAAAATTTAAGTAAAGCGAGTGAATTTGTTTTATTTTTCGATTGTTTTTATTTAATATATTTATTTACTATAGGCTTCAAGCCTATAGTAAATAATATATTATAGTGCAAATAATATATTATAGTGCAAACAATAGTATTAAACAATGTTTTAGGCACTCGCAACTGACTTAAAAGATTTTACAGGTTGATTTCAGATATACGCGGTCTCGCCAATAATGCGGTGGGTCAGGAACGTAACGCCACGTTATAGGAGATATTGCTGTACTTTATCTTTTATGAAACATTTGCATCTTTCAGACCCAACTTTTTTTCGTTAACTCGTTCAAAGAGTTTCAACCTTGTTTCATAGATTTATGAATTACTTTTTAAAATGTATTTCAATATATTTTGTTTGTTGCTCTCTCATCTAATTTTGTAATAGAATCCCCATGATCAAAGACAACCTAATCTTTATCAATTTTACAAACATTAATGTTTCTTAAATAAATCTTTTAATGCAGCGTTTCCCAAAATTTTTTGACCGGGGCCCAATACGAGATTTTAAAATTTTTCGCAACTCACCTTATGAAAAAAGACATTTTTTTACAAAAGACCTGGCAAAGTTAACACAACGCGCTGAAGCAAGCGGTTAAGTTATATATATATATATATATATATATATATATATATATATATATATATATATATATATATATATATATATATATATATATATGTATATTAGGGTGGAGTGAAAATGACCGAAAAAAATTTTTTTGACTTAGTAGACTTTGGATAGTTATAAAAACTTGCTATGAGGTCAAATGAAGTACTCTGTAAAGAAAAACAATAATTTAAATAATGTCTTAGGGTTCCACAACCAACTTTAAAATGTAACCATTGATAAGAAAACGATAATGTATTTGCTATCCGGTGTTCTTTTCATTACAAGGAATTGGCAACTTTTTGCTTCCACTAATACGTTATCGTTACTTACTGTTAACTAAAAGATCATTATTAGTTCACTTTTCTACGCATTCACACGCTGCACTTCCTGTTTCTAGAGTCAATTCAGGCGGATTATTGCATACATATTGCATAACATTGTATTTTTTTTGAATCGCTGTATGTAGTATTGTTAGTGATAAATAATTACTCCACTACGATACTTCATTATAAGAGGTAATATTATAACATATTATTGAAGTCATTGATGGCATTTAAATAATATGGATTTAAAATGCCTCTGGTTTTCCTTTTTAGAGTTGCAATGGCTGTAACCAGAAAGAAAGTGTCTTGTGTCATCTTTGGTGGTCCATCCGAGATGCCCGACAATCAACTACCGACTTATGCAGATGTTATGAAATTCTACAACCTGACAAAGCAGAGACTGAAATGCGAATTGAGCAATAAAGATCCTTCACATCGCAACGTGGCAGAAACAGTGTCAATGAAAGTAGAACAAATATGGGACAAAGCTTCCATACCACATGTAAGCCACCGCCGTGTTCATGAAATGTTGAACGTGTACCACAAGACGTTCATGAAATTGCTGAAGCCGTATAAATCTAGGAAGGACTCAGAACCATACAGAGAGAAAATATCGCAGTTTAAAGATGAATCGATTAAACTCTTTGACATTTGCTCCTGCAAGTGCTCTTGTATGTCTCAGTGTCACTGTGAGAAGTCAAGAAAGATACCCACAATTGAACGTGACTTTCTAGAAGATCAGCGGGGTTCACGCAGTATGATCATAGCTGGAGTTGATGAGGTTGAATCCAGTAGATTACAAAAGCGGTATATCCGTAAAGAGTCGACACAGAGGCAGATGTGTACCAAATCTGCCATTGATGACATCCGTGATAAACAGTCGGATGTCTGTGACGAGATTTCTGGAATGGAAGAGGAAATGGATACCGGCGATGATGACTCTGATGACGATTGTATAAGCCAAATTAAACAACAGCAAAAATTGAATGACAAGCAGATGAGAGTTAAGCTACCGTCGTTGGCTTTAGCGCTGTGATCGACATGGCGTATCCGACAGGGCGGCAGCAGGAATCGCCAGTGCTGTTCTTCAAGATGTTGGAATAATCCACGAACATGATGTTTCTAAAGTGATTGACAGAAGTAAAGTGCGTCGAGAACGTTGTAATAAGCGTGGCGCATTATGTGCCGAAGTCAGTAACACAATCACTGGGTTATATTTTGACGGCAGAAAAGACAATACAATGACCCAAATTAAAGAATGCGATGGTAAATTTCATCGGAAAATAATAACTGAAGAACATTTATCGATTATAGCCGAACCAGGAGCTACATATTTCGGTCACATTACACCAACTGCAGGGTCAAGCAAAGTTATCACGGCTGAGTTGATTGCATTTTTTTAAAGATTATTGCTTTTTTATCGAAATATGCCTATACTTTAGGTCAATTGTGGAACCTCAAGATATGCTTTAAATTGTCTAATTGTTTGCCACATTACTAATTGCATGTGTTACCAAGTTTTTATAGCTATCCAAACAAGATATTAAGAAAAAAAAATTTTCACTCCACCCTAATATATATATAAAATATATATATAATATATAAAATTAACTCAATTTTCTTTAACTATGAAATATTATTTTAGATTTTATTGATGTGGATGTCAAGTCAGATGGTGGGATAAATACACGGTTCTGTTGTAGACAATCAAAGTCAGGTGTCAGCGTTAAGAAAAACATATTCGAATTTTTCAATTTTTCGTCGATTTTGATAGTTTCTAGTGTAAGTCAACTACGATTATTATTTTTTACTTTTAATGTTTTTAAATTAATTAAATAATGAAGTCAGTGATGAAATCAGTGTCTAAAATTTATGTTAAACAGGAAAAATGATTGATTTATATAAAGATGAAATAAAAAGGAAATAAATGTGAAATTCAAAAGAATAAAACTATTTAATTTAATTATTTTAATACTCAATTAATAAAAATTGTTTTAGGCTATTTAAAATTGTAATTATCAATTATTCTTTATAAAATAATAGTAAAATTAATCTCTAGTAAATTAACCCTTTCCAGCCCAATTTTTTTTATTTCACGTGCACACAATATTTGTTATGCGCAGCGCGCTGGTAAATACAATTTTTTTTCTGTCATTTAATTCAACTTTTATGCGTATGCAACATTGCCAACTGTTAAAAATATATCTATCTTCAATTTACATTAGTTACTGCCAACATTTTTAATCGTCGAAAAACAAAAATATAATTTTGAATTAATGATTCCATTTGAAATCATTGGGCCGGAAAGGCTCACATCTAATCCTGTAATGCTTGACTTCTTGTTTTATGGTATAAATCGAAAAAATGAATATTTATCAACAGCATGTCCGGGAAAATTTTTTAAATGTTGAAATGATTTTTATTAAGTAACTTACAGCTATATAGTTGATATAGCTCATAAGCACCTAATATTTGGGCTAGGTTCAGGTAAGTAGTAGGGCAGTAGTATGTATTGATTATTATTTCAAGCGTTTTTATATAATTTTTTAAGTATAATATCGTTACTGGCCCACAGTAAGTTTTGTATTGAGAACTACTGGACTAGATTATACAGCAAAGTAGATGGATTGGGCACCGCTAGAACAGGACTCCGCTAGCACAACCCCCCCCCACCCCCCCCCGGGGGGCAAAAAATTTCTAAGTCTAAAAGTACATTTTTTTTCAAGGTCATTTGTAGAACAAAGACATATGACTCATCAAGGTCATTGAAACAAAGACCATGACTCATCGGATGACTCATAAAATTTTCAAGGTCATTTGTAGAAGAAAGACCATGACTCATTCAAGGTCATATGACTCATTCAAGGTCATTTAAACAAAGACCATGACTCATTCAAGGTCATTCTCAAGGTCGTATGACTCATTCAAGGTCATTTTCAAGGTCGTATGACTCATAAAATTTTCAAGGTCATTTGTAGAACAAAAGCATTTTTTTTTCAAGGTCATCTGTAGAACAAAGACATTTATTTTCAAGGTCATCTGTAGAACAAAGACATTTATTTTTTCAAGGTCATTTGTAGAACAAAGACATTTATTTTCAAGGTCATATTATTATTTTTCAAAAATATTATTATTTTTATTATTATTTTTCAAAATATTATTAACTGTGCCAGCGGAGTCCTACTTTTCGGGGCGCCAGAACTTTTGAGTTTTCAAATTTATTTAAATATTGATACATCATTTTGAAGCTTGGTGCAAGACCTTTCGAATGAGCTATTGAAAGTATCATCATCATCACTATTCATAAAGTTATTAACATTTTCCCGAGACCATTTTTCAAGGTCATATAATTATTATTATTTTTCAAAATATTATTAACTGTGCCAGCGGAGTCCTACTTTTCGGGGCGCCAGAACTTTTTGAGTTTTCAAAATTAATTAACAATTGATACATCAATTTGAAGCCCAGACGGAGATCTATCTTTTGAGCCATAGAAATAATTTTTATCATTAGTAGTATAAAAGTTATTAACATTTTTCCCTAGACCATTTTCAAGGTCATTTGACTATTTTATTATTATTTTTCAAAATATTATTATTTTCAAGGTCATTTGTAGAACAAAGACATTTATTTTTTCAAGGTCATTTGTAGAACAAAGACATATGACTCATCAAGGTCATATTATTATTTTTCAAAATATTATTATTTTCAAGGTCATTTGTAGAACAAAGACATTTATTTTCAAGGTCATATTATTATTTTTCAAAAATATTATTATTTTCAAGGTCATCTGTAGAACAAAGACATTTATTTTTTCAAGGTCATCTGTAGAACAAAGACTATTATTTTCAAGGTCATATTATTATTTTTAAAAATATTATTATTTTCAAGGTCATATTATTATTTTTCAAAATATTATTATTTTCAAGGTCATATTATTATTTTTCAAAAAATTATTATTTTCAAGGTCATATTATTACTTTTCAAAATATTATTATTTTCAAGGTCATATTATTATTTTTCAAAATATTATTATTTTCAAGGTCATATTATTACTTTTCAAAATATTATTATTTTCAAGGTCATATTATTATTTTTTGTTTTAATTATCGATTACTTAATAATTTAATTTGTTTAAATCGTTGATTATATTATTTTTTGTTTTAATTATCGATTATGTTTGTTTAAATTATCGATTATGTAATAATTTAATTTTGTTTAAATCGTTGATTATATTATTTTTTGTTTTAATTATCGATTACGTTTGTTTAAATTATCGATTATGTAATAATTTAATTTTGTTTAAATCGTTGATTATATTATTTTTTTTTGTTTTAATTATCAATTACACAATAATTTCATTTTGTTTAAATCGTTGATTATAATATTTTTTTTGTTTTAATTATCAATTACACAATAATTTCATTTTGTTTAAATCGTTGATTATAATATTTTTTTTTGTTTTAATTATCGATTACGTTTGTTTAAATTATCGATTATGTAATTATTTAATTTATTATTATTATTGGTAAAGATATTAACGCCCGCGCGGATGATGTTATTTTCAAAATTATTATTATTATTTTCAAAGTTTTAATCAATATTATTATTATTATTATTATTATTATTATTATTATTATTATTATTATTATTATTATTATTATTATTATTATTATTATTATTATTATTATTATTATTATTATTATTATTATTATTATTATTAATATTTTCAAAGTTATTTTGAAAATTCTTCTTCTTATTATTATTATAATTTACAAATATTCATAAAACTTAATTTCTACCTCAATTACATGATTTTCAACATTTTCATCATTTGCATGATTATTTTAATAATTTTCAATATTTTCATAATTTCCAACATTTTCATGATTTTCATAATTATTAATATTTTCATGGATTTTTAACATTTTTATAATTTTCTACATTTTCAATATTTTCATTATTATTTCAGGAACATTTTCATTAGTTACATGAACATTTTCATCAAATATTTTTCAAAGTAATATTTCCGTTAGCTTATTTTCAAACAGTTCTTATTATTACTTTTATTATTATTTACAAAGTTGTATTATTATTATTATTATGATTATTATTGCAAATATTCATAAAACTTTATTTCTACGTCAATTTCATGATTTTCAACATTTTCATCATTTGCATGAATATTTTAATAATTTTCATAATTTTCTACATTTTCAATATTTTCACGATTTTCAACATTTTCACGATTTTCAGCATTTTCATGATTATTTCAGGAACATTTTCATCAAATATTTTTCAAAGTATTATTTTCAAAGAATTTTTATTATTTTTTATTATTATTATTTTTATTATTATTTGCAAAGTTCTAATTATTATTTTAATTTAGAAGTTTCATTATTATTATTTACTTAAATATTCATAAAACTTAATTTCTACCTCAATTACATGATTTTCAACATTTTCATCATTTGCATGATTATTTTAATAATTTTCTACATTTTCAATATTTTCACGATTTTCAACATTTTCATGATTATTTCAGGAACTTTTCATCGAATATTTTTCAAAGTATTATTTTTAAAGAATTATTTTCAAAGAATTATTATTATTATTATTTTTATTATTATTTGGAAAGTTCTAATTATTATTTTAATTTAGAAGTTTCATTATTATTATTTACTTAAATATTTATAAAATATTTATAATTTCTACGTCAATTTCATGATTTTCAACATTTTCATCATTTGCATGAATATTTTAATAATTTTCATTATTTTCATAATTTTCTACATTTTCAATATTTTCACGATTTTCAACATTTTCATGATTTTCAACAATTTCACGATTTTCAGCATTTTCATGATTATTTCAGGAACATTTTCATCAAATATTTTTCAAAGTATTATTTTCAAAGAATTATTATTATTATTATTATTATTATTATTATTATTATTATTATTATTATTATTATTATTATTATTATTATTATTATTATTATTATTATTATTATTATTATTATTATTATTATTATTATTATTATTATTATTATTATTATTATTATTATTATTTGGAAAGTTCTAATTATTATTTTAATTTAGAAGTTTCATTATTATTATTTACTTAAATATTTATAAAATATTTATAATTTCTACCTCAATTACATGATTTTCAACATTTTCACGATTTTCAGCATTTTCATGATTATTTCAGGAACATTTTCATCAAATATTTTTCAAAGTATTATTTTTAAAGAATTATTTTCAAAGAATTATTATTATTATTATTATTATTATTTGGAAAGTTCTAATTATTATTTTAATTTAGAAGTTTCATTATTATTATTTACTTAAATATTTATAAAATATTTATAATTTCTACCTCAATTACATGATTTTCAACATTTTCATCATTTGCATGATTATTTTAATAATTTTCTACATTTTCATGATTATTTCAGGATTTTTTCATCGAATATTTTTCAAAGTATTATTTTCAAATTATTTTCAAAGTTTTTATCAATATTATTATTATTATTATTATTATTATTATTATTATTATTATTATTATTATTATTATTATTATTATTATTATTATTATTATTATTATTATTATTATTATTATTATTATTATTATTATTTGCGAAGTTCTCATTATTTTATTGTCGATGTTTTATTATTATTTACTTAAATATTCATAAAACTTAATTTCTGCATCAATTTACGATTTTCAATATTTGAAGATTTTTAACGTTTTCATCATTTTCAATATTTTCATCATTTTCAACATTTTCATTATTTTCCATATTTTCACGATTTTCAACATTTTCAGGAACATTTTCATCATTTTCTATATTTTCATGATTTTTAACATTTTCATAATTTTCACGATTTTCAATATTTTCATCATTATTTTCTTCAAAATTCTTAGTTTATTTATAAAATATTATTAATATCATTTTCAAAATTATTTTCAAATTTCTTATTATTTATTTTCAAAGTATATTATTATTATTATTATTATTATTATTATTATTATTATTATTATATATACTCCTAGTTTATCCGACAAAATATTTTGTCCCCCTATGGGTACTGCTCACACTCAACAGGTTTCAAGGGTACTAGTAATGCTTATTATTATTGTTATACAATATGATCTTACTTAGACATTTGAAGGTTCAACCATGGTTACAATTTCTAAATTTTGAAAACTCTAATTTGATTGGCTATCTCAATTTTTATAAATGTAAAAACAAAAGTAATTTATTTATTAAGAAATTTATTACTGATGATTTCTACAAGTAAAACTGTTGAATGTGTAAATCACAAAACACATTTGGCAACTTTATTATTTTGTCAATATTTTTATATATGTCACTTATAGCAAGGAAGTCCTACTAGAAATAAGGAAAAATTAAGTCCAACCTATTCCGAAGATAAGCGTTCATTGAAATTTTTCAACAACAAAGTTGAAGATTTTATAAATAATCATGATACTTACAGTGATAAGCAAATCATAAATATTTTAAAAATTTTCAAACATTCTTCTATTGAATATTTGATTGATTTATTTAATTATGATAAATGCATTTTGAAGTTATCTAGTTATTTAATGTATTTAGAAAAAACAGTGGTAAACAACGATTCACTGAATGAATACTTTTGGAGTTGCATGTATTTAAGGTTGAAACCGGGATATAGTAGATTGATTTATGAATGGATAGCAAAAGCCGACTTGATTGAAAATAAGCTAACGGAAAAAAACTGAACGATGTTAAGAAAAGGTATTTAACTTGTTCAATTTGTAAAGAAAATCAAGTATTGTATTTACCGTGTGGTCACGTAATTGTTTGTTCTAAGTGTCACGAGAAGAATGTTCGCAATCGTCAAGCCTGTTTAATACTGATTAATGAATATCATACTATATACATGTAAGTTCTCAATACAAATCAATACAATATCAAAGTCAAATGAATTATTACCATACATAATGACGGTACTATAATGTAGGAAATTTTCAAACATTGAATAATATGAAATCAGCTTGGTAATTAATTATATTGGGCGCAACTACCAAATGTTGATGATATGATGAAGGGAATGGTATTTATAATATTATTTTTAGATTATTCAGAATGAAATATACCCATGAGTTCATCAAAATGGAAAAAGATCTTCGCAAGAACCATGAAGATGCTGGATGTATTGGTTATTATTTTTTCGGAAATAAATGTTTTAATTTGTTTTTATAAATTTATTGTTTTATTGTAATACTTTTTGATTAAAACATATTCATTTTGTTTTAATATTTGTATTAATTTTTTATATAGTGTTATTTATATATATGGAAATTTACAATTATATATACAATTATATTTACAATTATTATAAATCATAATGACTAAATGATGCTGTTCTTCTGTCCATTGATTCTCCTCAGATATTACTGCCATAATCATCTTCGACAAAATGTAAAGATAATATTTCTAATGTCTTTGTTAATCATGCCCATTTATTGCTAAGTCTTTGTTAATTTTGCACTTGTATTGCAAATTTATTAGTCATACAATTATATTATTTTTTCATAATATTATTATTTTTAATTTTATTATTATGATTATTTAACAATACCATATAGCAAATTTTTAGGCAATTTAGTGAAAAGTACATGGTTATTTTAAATATATAGCAATTTCTTAAGTAAAATATTTCCAGATAAATTTAAAAATTTAGTTAGAAATCCATGGTTTTTGGCTGTACCATTTAATTAAAATATTCTTGGATTCATAACAAATTTTTTTATATAGTTGATAGTAATACCAATTATCTCAATTATTTAACTAGAAACATAACTGAATTCTTAGGTAATATAGTATTTTTTAGTTAATTTATAAATATTATCTGACATTTTGATGTATCAATGCAATATACAACAAATTAATCAATAAAAACCATAGCATATTGTAAGTTTTTATATATAGTCTGAATTTATCCGACAATATATTGTGTATTTGTCGTAAGGGTACTGCTTACATTCAACATGTCGCAAGGGTACTGCTTACATTCAACATGTTGCAAGGGTATATTAATTAAAGCACATGTATATTAGTTAAAAATTCTTAGGTAATTTAGTGAGAAATGGATGATCATAGATATCAGAAATTCGTCAATATTTTGAATGTAACTTACCGAATTCTCATTTCGAGCGACTAATTTATTGGTTAACTTTGTCATGTTTAGTCATTTAAAATAATATTTAGCAAAAGGTAAGATATGAATATTTAGTATTTCATAGGTAATTTATTCATGTAATGTTCATTACAATAGTTAATATAACTTCGTGGGAAATGCATATTCATTAATAACAACATATATTCATTGATAATTTTGGTAGAAAGTCTTTATCATTTGGAGTAAATTTCTATCTTTGTTTGAGACAAAAGGAGTCATAATAGAAACATGATCATTTAGTTATCATTTAACCAATTAAGGTGCTTATTAGTTAGAAATATAGGGTTACAATTCTTGTCTAATTTATTGAGATGATCATTGGGTGTAATATATCTTTGTGAGAAATACATGCTTAACATTATTAAATAGGGATTTTGAGTAACCTTTTACCAAAACAGCGATATTTTGTGCGAATAATTTAAGAATATTGGTTAATTTTCTCTTTTTTAGTCAGTTAAAATAATATTTAACAAAGGTAATTTAGTAAAATATCATTGAAAGATTTATCCATCCGATAACAATATTCCTTCAATAGATTTTACCCTTAATATTCAACCGATTTAATTTCTAGAAATCTAATTAAAATCATAAAATATTTTCAATAAAGATCAATTTTCTTTAGCTGTTGTCGATTTCCAACTTTTAAGTCAATATTTCTCAATATTTCCCCACAATGAATAAAATAACTTCTTAAATAAAATAATTTAATAACCTTTGATATCAATCCCAATTAATTCTAAAGATTTCAAATATTTCATTGTCAAAACCAAGTAAATTGATCATTAACCCTAAACGACTTAATAAAACAATGGATAATTAATAAAAATTGGTTCTAAAACATAAATTACTGTGCAATAACATTCATCACAACCTAATAAACCTCTAAAACGATATAATTTCACAGGAACTATTATTAATTCATAGCTAAATACTAACTATGTCCCTTTGATATTTTATCAATAAGAACATTGTCGATTTAAATAGAGATTTCAAACATTTCCACCTTAACCGATCCCTCACTAAATATTTCTACCCCTTTAAATACCCCCTTTAAAAATCATATATTACCATCTTAACTAAACCTTCACTAAATCCAACCGACTTTAATATATCAATTCTCTTAAAATCCATAGAAAATTCTTCAAAATATGAATTTTATTTAATTGTTGCAGACATCTTTCCATTGAAATAATTTAGTATCTAAATTCATATAGTAAGAGCTCGCTAAAAGATCAAAATTCC
>CAUHTR010005618.1:0-26395 GCA_959609185.1 Schmidtea polychroa | reverse complement strand
TATATTTTTGAGGTGATTGTTAGTTTTATATTATATAATTTGTAATTATTATAATCAAATAAATTTTATTGAACCAGTGTTTGTGTTCTTATTTATATAGGAACCATCAAGTTGAGATTTGAGAAACGGGTACATCGTAATTTATTTGCTCCAAATAGTTGACCACAAAAAATCATAACCAATACCCGATACAATCAACCGTCAATATCAAAGCCAATTTACACTAAAATCAGTGAGAATACCCGACAAATAAATCATCAACATACGAGTAATCAAAAATCTTGTAAATCCAAAGGGTGAAGTTATCCATTGGGGCGAGAAACTGAGCATATAATATCCAAAGGGCCACTAAAACTGATTTAGATCACCAGGTTAAAATTTGGCCACCTCCAAGGACGCTCGAACAATAAAAAAAATTTGGGATATATTGCATAAAGAAGCGATAGTATGGAATCATCGTAATGGTAAACTTATAAGTAAACCCTTCTATTGGAATTATTGAATTGAGGAGGTGTAGAGTGTATTGCTGGTGCGAGTATTCTTTCGTTCTAGGGGTAGTACTTCTAATCACGGTCAAGGGGGAAGAAAATTTCAGACCCCACCCCAGTTACGACCCGTGAGTCGATACAATACGTTGGCGAACTAACCTGTGTTGATTGATACAATATTATTCATATTAGGAATTGACCAATCAATGATGTTCAGGCATGACGAAAACAAGGTGCATGGACCCCCAGGCCAGGACCTCAACGGCCGATTCCCATCACGGAATAACACTCGGGATCATGAAGAAAGGCCGGCCTCCAGTGATGCCAAAGCCCAAGTTGTCACCAGACTTCGGTCCAGGTGGATCTGGTACCGAATCCACGAATGGATGTACGAGGGTACCGTACCCAAAGAGCCAAAAATCGAGCCCTAAATCAATTTAGGGAAACAAGCCCAGATGCGCGCTCGAAGAAGTCGGAGCGACCGTAGGACGACTGCGCCGGATTGAAGACGAGATATTGAAGGGCGAGCTAGAGGATCCAGGCGGGACCGCCCGGCTAATGCAACTGGCGCCACCCAGCACGGTCTGGGTCACCCATGGAGCGACTCGAATGAGTTCCAAAGACCTAATAAACAGGTCGCAGGAAGCTTGGGCGTCCTCGAAAGGTGTCCCGGGTGCAATGATATGCCTCAATAACTATTATCACGGGGTGTCGAGGACTTGAACCTCGGTGAATGTGTTAAAATTGAAATCCATGTTTTAACTTTAATTTATCTCTGATCCTTATGTTAAATTTTACTTATGCATGTCTCGGAACTATTATGTTTATTTATGCTTGTATAACAATGTGGAATATAATATAGCCTTATTTTAGTGTTGTGGTTAAGAAGGGGATAGACTGCCAAATGTAGACACGAGGGCAGGGGTACTTAGTATAACTGTGAAGGTTTGACCTAGATAACTAGGACTATAGGATAGAGCGCGGAATATTTGGAATTGTTATTTTTTCCTTATTATGATTGATAAAATAAATTGATTGACAATTTCATAAAATGTCACGATGTTATTCAATTTCTCTATTCAGTGTTTAAACTGATGGGAAATCTGCGCCAGGGTCGGGCGGAACAACAGGTTGAAGAACTACGAACTAAAATCGCCAAATTCAAGGGACGGTGCCGGGAATTGGAAGGCACGTGGTTTAGTCCCGTGGAAATGCAAAAGCGCCTGAAGCTGATCCAAAAGCTACAGCATCAGAGCGCATAAGATCAAACCGAGGTACGGGCTCTTCGTCTGAAAATTAGGAGTTAAGAAACTCAAGTGCACCAACAAGCGGTAGATCAAGACGTTACTGCCCAGATACGACCAATGGCAGAAATCATAAGCGCACCCAGCGTCTCCGAGCCACCGGCTCAGTCAAGAAAATCCGACCCGGTAAGGCAGCTCGGACCAGACTACGGCAAGCAAAACAAGCAAACGTGCCAATTTCCAAACCCCTATAAACGTTTAACATTCGAACATTTGTTGTGACAATTTCACTTATGGTGGAACGTTGAATTTATTTGATCCTTGCCTCATTTTGAAGGCATTATAAACACAAAGTATATTGAAAATTGCAGATAAGGCAAGTTGAAATAATAATGAATTATAACTCTTACAAACAATCGAAATATTTCAAGCTAAAATATAAAAGAGCTCGTTGGTAATATTTATTAACTAAAATTTATTAAATTGTAATTATTTGATAATCACAAAATGAATGTATTACTTTGAAGTTGTGGAACTTATATGCAATTTTGAAGCTAGAATTATTTTGAATTTGGAAATTAAAATACTAATTAATTAAAATTTCAAGCATGTTAAAATGCAGTTCACTTGAAAAATAAATCTTAATTGTAGTTTACAGTTACATGTCAAGCGATTACAGTTTTATGAAAAGTAAATGTGCATAAAAAATAAATTTCTAATAATTTTATGCAATTTATTTACTAAAAGGTTATTTTAATTAAATAAAAACATAAAAGCTCAGTAAATTAACACTAAAAAATTAAATTTCAAATTCTTCTTCTAAGAATTTTTCTTGTTTCATAGTAACCACAGTAAAACCATCTATAATAATAATAAAATAACGATAACCAATATTACAAACTCACATATACCAAAAACTACTAATGCAAATCCAATACCTAACCAATTTGCTTTTACTTGAGTAATTTTATAATTCCGAAATCGATCAATATTCAATTTTTCTGCGGTTTTCATATAAAATTGTTGTCTAGTATCTAACATATTTAGTTAACTTCTAACGATATCTATTTTAATAAACACTTTCAGATATTTTATTAACTTTATTTAAAATTTAATTAAATATAATTTTATAAGTTTAAACAAATTTGTAAATGATATTTGTTAAATTTTATATTAAAAATATTTACATTTTTTTTAAATATGGATCGTTTCACCAATACTATTACTAAGTGAAAATATTCACGCTTTTTCCAGTATATGGTTCATGAAATCGAGTGCTCTTCAATAGCAATATTACATCTTACATTAGCAACCTTAGCTTATGTTGGGCCAAGCCTCAAAAATGGCAAAATTCTTTTAGTCTGTTTTCGTTTTTGTTGTTTTAATTAACAGGAATTAAGTAAATATAATTGAAGTGGCTACTGAGACGACCCATGTAACATTAAAAACAGCAATAATATTATTTAAAATTTATTTAAAAACACCAAAAAAAAACATTATATACAAAAGTAAAATACCTAAATTAAAAAGAAAATCAAATATAAGCAAGATGTATTGCAAGAAACTTACTCAAACGCAACCGGAACACGCAACAACAATAAAAAAATTCGAATTAGGGCGATAAAGCAAAATAAGAACGGAAATCAGAGAAATTTCCATAAAATTAAGATAGAAAAATAATTTTAAGATCAAATTATATTAGAAAACAAATAAAAAACCTAGAACAACCCATCAAAACGGCAAAATCAACCGTGGCCACCAAACGATCTAATAAAATTAACGAAAATAAACAACTATATTTTAAAATAATATTGGAGCTTAGGGGTGTGTCATTTTTTTTTAAATGTGTTAGGGGTAATAGTAGGTATTAAATCGACTTCTTCCTAAAAGCCTTCATGATTATTGTACTTTAGACCATCTGAGTACCCATGGCGTCAACCATGTTGGTACTGTACACAATGACTGAAAATCCATGGGCAGGTCAGCTCTATTACTAAACCTACTCCTCATGATATTTTGATTTTCGGGTTCTGTACTGCCGATAGAAGGTCTTATGTCATTATTCATTATCTATTCTAGTGTTAGATTATGTCATGTCTTCATTTTACCGTGATCCTCATTTCTGGATGTTTTTTAATGTTATCTTCGAAAGTTTTGCGAAGGGATCCACCCTTATTTTTCTGTTAATAGATGTTGCTGTGTGTTTTCTGTAATATTTGTGAATATTTAACTTATCCTTCAAAAGGATTTTAGCAGGTATCCGCTCTTATTTCCAAGTTAATAAATGTTGCTCCATACTTTCCATAATATTCAAATTATTCTTCAAAAAATTTGAGCAGGAATCTGCCTGTATTTCTTATTTTAACCTATGTTTCACTAAAGTTACTTACAACGATTGACTTGTGGAGAAGCCAAAATCAGCTGCGTGATTAAAAAGCCAGCATATCCACCAGTATGAGCATCCCGAAGGTACCCCAAACAATGGTATGCTAGATCTCAACTCCACGGAAACTATCGTTCATAATCAATAAACATAACAATTGAACTCAATAAAAATTATTATTCAAAACTTTAAAACTAAATGAAGATTAAACAAATACGTAAATAAACACGGTAAAGATTTTATTAATAAAAATCGCCATTCGTACAACTTTTTCATTATATATTTTGATAGCATCACTATCATCATCAGGTTACCTACATTCACGACGAACGAATAACTATACTATATTGATAATATATAAACAAGTTATAAAATATATAAATTTTTCAAATTATAAATAACAATTTTAAACAATTATTTTTAAAAATATTATTTTTTTAATTATTTTCATAACTATTATTAATATACATCAACATACAAAAACTTAATTAAAAACATTCCTTATATACTATTCGAAATCGGGATGACAAATGGTTATTGCCAAGCCAATCTCTCACTTGACATTCGACTCCACATATCTGCTTCGGCTGTCACCCATAATGGTCCAACGAATAAAGATGATTAATGGCACGTCCAGCCTTTCTGCACGCACTATCTTCTCCTTGCTCTTTTCCCATTAATCATTGTGTCACGATAATGGGCCCAAATCTTCCTTTTATTTACTTTTCTCTTTGTTTACCCAGCTTGGCTTTCCTTCATCTCTCGGGTTCACCATTAACTCGGGTTTCCTATTAGCACGAGTTTTCTATTACCCAATTAATTAATTAATTAACGATTTTCTGTTTTAACACATTTGAATGCTTTTCGACCTTTCTAACCATTTTCTGATAAATCCCTAATCATCATCTTGTTGACCATTAGCTAATCTATACCTGTCCCGTTTTCCCAATTCAATTTCGATGATTTTACAATTTATTGATTTTTCTCGGATTTCCGGTTTCTTGCCATTCGCAACTGCTTTTGCCATTTCCTAATACTGCTTCCATCATACTTTCCTTTACTATCAATTCTGTGTATGATCACGCTTTTATTTGTCTTTTTTCTTCACCTACTTTTTATTTAAATTTTCAACCTTAATTTCATTTAAATTTATTTCAATTTACAGACCTAAACACATGGAAATCAGCTAAGAATAGTAAAATTAAGGGTTTTAAATTATAAAATATAACAATCATTTGGTTGCAAAACAAAATGTAAAACATGAATAATTTTTCATTACAAATATTCCGTTCAGTGTTTCGTTATGTCTTGGCGTGTGGATCTTTCTTTGATTCTTTATGCTTCTTACGTTCGATTTTTCCAGGCCTGGTTTACATGGCTTCTTTGGGACTGGAGCCACTGACACAATTCTGCAGAAGGAGTGCGTAATAACCGGAAATAACTTGGTTTCCAAGTATATTTGCGAACGACAAACTCCCGCGTCGGTTTATACTCTAGATCGAAGCTCTATAAATTTCTGAACTTGCTCTTGGATTGTGATCTTGAGATTGCGAAAGATTTCCTGATCTTCGAAATAAGATTTTTCGATGGATTTGATTCGCTGTGTGAGTTTGCGAACATATTCCGGTCAGAACCATTTCACTTCCAACCTTATGCACTTTCGAACCAGAGACTCTGCCCTTTCAGCTTATCGAGCCTCTTCTGAGGTATATCGCGCTACGTCCTGTCGGAATTTTTTCATTTGATCCAAACTATACAAAAATTACCAGGTTTTAATTAGCTTGAAAACGAGGTGATATTCGTACTACTACTTATAATAGCAAAACAAATCTACAAAAATAAATTGTTTGAAATTTTTATATACAATACTAATGTTTTAGCAGAAAACTATTTTTATAAGTAAATATTAAACTTTATATTTAAATTTAAGTCTTGAAAACTGAAAAGGCTTCAAAGGATCTTGTCCCTTTAGTTTGTGTCGCCAGGATGTTATAAAACTATGACCCTGGGCAAAAGTTATTACTGAAAAATAAATATTATTACTGAAATATTACTGAATATTACAAATATTACAAAATATTACTGAAAATATATTTTATCAAAATTTATTAAAACTAAAATTCAAATTGACAATCTTGTTTAAATAATATGTATATATTGAGTTTTATAAAATAACTATATGATTTACTTTGATAAAATTAAAAAATTATAATTTTTAAATTTATTGATTTTATGAAACAAACTACATTATTTAATTTTAAACTACAAAAGCTTGAAAATAAATCCAATACAGTAGATAATGATTCCAAACATTTAGAGCACAAATTGAAAAAGATTCTTTATAAACCTTCATCTGTTGATAATGATGTAATAGAAGGATTTGATACATCAAAATCTAACTGGATTTATCCAATTAACTATCCAATTAGAGATTATCAATTACAATAGTTCAAGAGTGCTTGTTTAAGAATACTCTTGTTTGTTTGCCAACTGGTTTGGGTAAAACATTCATAGCATCTGTAGTTATGTATAATTTTTATCTATGGTATCCTAAGGGAAAACTGATATTTGTAGCTCCTACTCGACCACTTGTAAATCAACAGATGTATGCTTGCCAGGAAACTATTCCAATTGATTCATCAGATATCGTAGAAATGACAGGGTCTATTAATCAAGATTTAAGAGTAAATCTGTGGAAAGAAAAGCGAGTATTTTTTCTGACTGCACAGGTTTTGGTTAACGATTTAATTTCTAAAATTTGCCCTGGACAATCGATTGTTTTCATAGTTTTAGATGAAGCTCACAAAGCTTCTAAAAATCACGCATATTGTCAAATCATTAGAGAGCTAACTGGTGTCAATTTTAATAATAGATTATTTCGAATCATTGGATTGTCTGCAACTCCTGGAAATGAATTAGGTACCATTCAAGATGTAATTCAAAATCTTCTAATCAGTCATATCGAATTACGCACATGATGAATGTAAAGATATCAAAATTTATTCTCATGAAAGGTTTGTCGAAGAAATTATCGTACCTTTGGGTTCTGATGTGATAGATATCCGAGATCGTTTATTAGCTATCTGCTCTCCTATACTCAATCGCTTGAAATCTACAGGTGCTATTCGAGTTACACATTCTAACCATGCTTTTTCAAAATTTGGATTATTGAAAATGAAAGATGAATATCGAATGACAACAGATGGATATAAATCGTATTCAGTATTAACTGATTTCTCTCAAGCTATTTCCATTTATTACGCAATTGAACTCGTTCAACAGCATGGAATCAAATCAACTTTTCTCTATTTGTCTAACGCCATTTCAAATTCCCAAGCAAATCCGCAAATTCTCGATTTAATGCAGAATAAAGAATTTATGGACTTTTTTGAAATGCTTCAACAAAAAATCAATTCCGAATCGTTCACGTTTAGCCATCCAAAATTGAAAAGATTACACAATATTGTCAAGGATCATTTTTCTAATAAAACGGTAAGAAATGTTCTATTTCAAGTAACAATTTTTAGTTTTCATAAACAATCAAAATTTATATAACTTTACTTTTTATAGTTCGTGGAACAAGTTTGATTTAGGAATAATTGATTATACATTCATTATTATTGTAATCATTATAACAATTATTATTTTTATTTCAATCATTATTATTTGTTACCCATATAATTCCCCACCGTTGGACCTAGGGTGCTGAAATTTTGCATGTGACCCTCATTTGACTCGGGACAGGCCATATGCTATGTTTCAACCCCAGATGACCACCCCTAGGGTACCCAAACCCTACTCAGGGTCTCCTAGATTTACTACAGTAGATACCCAAAGGAGGTGAAATTGACAACAATGTTACAAATAAAGTTGTAGGTCATGTTACGTTTATAAAATATGATTAGTGTACAACTGCTTCAACTCTTCAGGATTTAAAAGGAAACACAAAACTAATGGGAGGAACAGTTGTGGCATTAGCTGGAGATTTTCGACAAACCAAAATATATAAATTACATGTATTTTTTAAATTATTTTTTTTTAAATGAATGAATTGACATAAATTTCTTTATTATAAGAACTTTTATTTCTTCCAATTTCACCACCGATTATTTTTTTCCATTAAATTTATTAAAAAAAAAGAGTTTGAAGACTATAAATCAGTAATATATCGATGTTTGTTGATACTCACGAATTTTCGGCACTGCCTTTTTCAAGTGAATTTGATCATTATTACATTTAATAATTATTGTTGGGGGATAATAAATTCATTTCATATTTTATAATAAATTTATTGGTTTAATTTTATTCTATTTGTATTTTATTTTAATTATCTAAATAATATTTCCTATTTTTTTTAAAATTTTAAATTCTTTAATTTAATTAAATTTTTAATATTTTATTTTATAAAAAAAACTTTTTTAATATATTAAAAGGGACTTATCATGGTATCTAAGAAAGCAATCTTGCCTTCTGGGTTAGGTAGTTCAAGAGTGAATTGTATATTAGTGTTAGTGGAGTTTTATTGAGAGGTACTGTGGAGACTATGAAAATGTCATCAATGTATCTTTTCCACATCAGGATTTTATCTCTAAAAAATGATCTAATATTTGATTCTACATGATGCATAAACGCAATCAGAGCTTACACATCGCAATATTGTGTTGCCAGTTCATATTCGCCCAATTTTTCTAACTGCTGCACCTTTGAAATCACAGCTTTGTAACTCTCAAAAATCTAAGACCTATTTCATTGAGATTGTATATATATGCCAATCCTCCACCAAATGTTTCTGCTTCTCAAAGAACATCGTTTACCAAATTACTTGCACAAGATGTAACTCATCGTATATAGGCGAAACACCTAGAACGTTCCAAACAAGACTCAACGAACACATCAAGAGCAAAACCAGCAATTATCACGAACATTGGAAAAAATTGCACAAATAAGCACTACTCTTACACGAAATAGAATGCAAAATGTTACAAGATACGTTCAAAAACTCATTGCAAAGATTAGCCGCGGAGACTATATCAAAAAACTTAAACCGTCCATCAACATTCAACTTAATTAATACTTAAATTAATATTTAATTAGATTTAAAATTTAAAATTAAAAAAATATTTTAAATATAAAAGTTTTTTATAAAATAAAATATTAAAAAATTAAAAATTTAATTAAATTAAAGAATTTAAAATTTAAAAAAATAGGAAATATTATTTGGATAATTAACATAAAATACAAATAGAATATAATTAAACCAATAAATTTATTATAAAATATGAAATGAATTTATTATCCCCCAACAATAATTATTAAATGTAATAATGATCAAAATCAATTGAAAAAGGCAGTGCCGAAAATTCTTGAGTATCAACAAACATCGATATATTACTGATTTATAGTCTTCAAACTCTTTTTTTAATAAATTTCTTTATTTTGAATCTGTTTACTATTTTTTAAATCGTGCAACGTCGGGTACCCTGCTAGTTTATTAATAATTATTAATAAGAAATCCAATTTACCTATTATTCAATTCTATGCAAATTTAATCCTTACATATATAGGAGAAATAAATAGGAGCGATCATTATCTATGTTTTGCAATAACCCAAAACAACACAAACAGACATCATTTTTCTGAACAAATGAATACCTATTTTCAAATCATGAATATCTAGAATAAGTTTATAGTATTTCACGGGATTTCTTATATTGCGACAAGGTCAAAGAACAAAACTTTAAATATACAAAACAAAAAGTTTTTGATGCTCTGTTTTCATATAAGTAATCAATATGAAATTCAATGATAAAATATTTATTCTAAAAATTTAGATATAGATTTTCAATTAGAAAGAAAATGTATATGAATGGAATAAGAAATGTTTATAGAATATATGAATGTTATTGTTATAGAGAAGTAGCGTTTTTATGAAAAGCTTATTTTGGTATGAATATTATTTGTAATAAAATTGATGTCGCTACTTCATTTAAAATTAATTTTTTCAATTGATTTATAATGGGCAATATTGAAGATGCAGTCACATATATCTCCCCTGACATTATCTTCGTGGCTTCTTCGAATGGCTTTAAAAAGGAAATCAATTTTGCTATTACAATAAAATCTTGACCTGAAAGTTTATTAAATATAAAATCTCAATTAAAAAGTCGATAGCTGAATCAAATTCTATAATATAAGGCAGCGTGATAATATTGAAGAATAGGTTTGTCATTTGGGTAAAATCCTGAAATTTTATGGACAAAGCTGTTGGAATGCTCACGATTATTTCCAATTTGTGTGAATAATTTCATACATCTGCTCTTTAAAACTCTGTGAAGTACTGACGCAAAATACTTAGAATTACTTAATTTACTATTTAACAAATTTTAAATCATTAATTTTATCTACCGTATATTTCGGCGTATAAGACGACCCTTAAAGTCAAAAAATCACCCTTGAAAATTGTGGGTCGTCTTATACAACCGATATAAAAGAAAGTATTACAGTACAGGTAGTTGTATTTATACTAGTTGTATTTATACTACTACAACCGATATATGATAAATCATAAAAATTTGCTCTAATTTTGTACCTCGTATTATCTGACGGTCGCCTTATACGCCGAAATATACGGTATTTACTAATGATAATAAATTGATTTACTATTTATATATTTTTGGAAATTACGCAAATTACTATCGTTTTATAAAATGGAAATTTGTATGGGGTTTTGCGTCACATTTGAAATTTCTTATTATTATTACGCAATGAATTGTATTTATGTTAATTAAGGAAAATTGAACCGACATTTAATATATTTATGAAACCGCTTAAACAGTTTCAATATTCTTCGTTATATTACAGTAACTGGTGTGTTAATCTAAGCTTTATTTAAATTGTACGCGTAATCTTTTGGCGAAAGTTTTAAATTTGAACAGAACCTTTTGATTTCATAAGGCGATTTGGCAGTTGGATGTCACTAAAAGTGTATTATGCAATCCTAAACAATTATGTTGATGACATTAAAATATTATGACATTTAAACAATTAGGCATGCAATAACCAATACAAATATTCGTTATAGGAAGAAAATAGAAAAAAATCTCGAGTTATCATATTTAGTCAAATTCGAGATAGTGTTGGAGAAATTATGGAATTATTGAAAAAATTAGAACCCCTTATTAGACCAATTGCATTTATGGGCCAGACCAAAAATGTATCACAGAAAGAACAAATGGAAGCTATGCGTTTATTTACTGAGGGAACTGCCAATGTCTTAGTTTCGACATGTATTGGAGAGGAGGGCCTGGATATTGGAGAAGTTGATTTAATAATATGCTTTGATTCACAAAAATCTCCCATTCGCTTGGTACAAAGAGCTGGTCGAACCGGCAGAAAAAAAGAAGGCCGTGTTGTAATGCTATTGAGCGAAGGAAAAGAGGTATGATCTTTATAAAACATTATTTGTATTTAAAAATTTATTATATAACTATTTTAATATTTTTATTATATTATTATGATTTCTTGGTAGTAGCGTTAATTTAAATGTTAAATAAATAAATCAATTGATAAAAATTACTTGTATTATCGATTTTTTAAATTTTATTCAATATATACTTTGCAGCAAAAGGTGGTAGGGGTTTATAGTGTATCACTCAGCCACGATGGAAAAAATTCCATGAAATGAATTAACCACTAAAATTAAAAAAAATCTATATAGCTATCTAGGTTTTAAATATATATGCATGGCCTACTATGGAATGACACCAGATGCCGCTTATAAATAAAAAAAATAAAAAATAAATCTATATTGTAACGAATCATCTTAAAAAAAATAATCATAAACATGTAACTTGAAATCCTAATATAATTTGATGTATGCATTACTAAGCTTACTAGCATTATAATACAGACTGGATTGATAATTTCTAAAATTTTAAGATAACAATATTTAATTTTATTGATCTCTTATTTCATTGCTATAAATTAAATAAATTCAACTTAATATATTATTGACAAATTATAAGTAAAATATTAAGTTAATTTTTTAACAATATTTTACAATCCTAATAACGTTAAGGTGAGTAATTATCGTGCAAGTCTGTCAAAAAAGTCTCGAATCCATTCAGCTATATTTGAAGGTTATAAACATTTGGTATTCTATCCTGATAACCCTAGAATGGTTCCTCTTGGTTTCGAACCGGCTGTGTCGTTTCAAAAGGTTGTAATTCCAAAAATACCAAAGAAAAGCTTTTCAAAAAAAACTAGAAAATCCTTAAATCAGAAAGACATTACAGAATGTATAGGAAATATTCCGTCAAAATTTAAATTCAAAACCGATATTAATGTATGTGATTCAATGAGATTTCTTAACGAACCTTCCATTTCTGGAGTTGAAACATTTACTCAAAGATACCACTGTAATCGGTATAAGAATTCTTTCTATCAACTCCAAACCACCAATAATATCGATCATTCTGAACTCACAGTAAACTTAATATCGATTCTTAAATTAAAAGAAATGCATAATCGGGGAAAGACAAACATAGTATTCCACTTATCAAATTTGCGCATACTCGATATTGATGAACCTATGACCCAAATCGATGAAGAATTGAGTCAACACAGTTTAAAATCATTTTCTGTTTCTGTATCATCATTCGAGTCCGATTCGAAGGATGATAATATCATAGAGAAAGATTGTTTGGTTAAACTCGGCAATTCCGTCATTATATCTCCATTTCTTGAACCATTTCAACAGAAGTTACCAAATAAAATGTTCGATAGTTTCTTAGAAAAACTGGAAAATTCAAAACCAGATCTTATAGGATTCTTGGATCAGAAAATCAAAGAGGTCGATCTTAAATATACAACTGAAAGCGATCAACCAAAGTCAGAAATTTTGGAAAACAAATTGTCTTTGAATAAATTTGTCGATATTAATCAGGAAATTTTCAATCAATTTTCACCCACAAACGAGCTAAAATCAACAATTGCTTTGTGCACCTCCACTCCTATTTCGTTAAATGTTCGCAAATCAAATCTGAACCATATCCTCACTTCTTTTAATATATCGAAAAGCTCTAGAAAACTTCCGATAAATCAATCTTTATTAAGTAGTTTCAAAATCCCATCTAAATCAATCTCATCTATAAATGAAGAAAACAAACTTGGAATGGAAACGGCTTTGAAATTCTTTGAAGAAAAATCTGTTCTATGTTGCGAGTTGAGTTCCGATTTGTTTAGTGATTTTGAAGATTCCTATCAGAATGACCAATCAAATGCCGTAGAACATTGCCAACAAAATGCCACCGATTCTGTGATAATTATCTCATCAAGTGAATCGAATTCAACGATTGCAAACGATTCAGTTGACAAGGTGGACAAAATGAATGATTTAGAATTCCAGAATGACAAAAATATAGATTTAAAATCCGATGAAGATTTGTTTTCTGATGATTTCGAATTGTATTCTCCAGTTTCCGATAACAAAAGTTTATCTCCCGGCAATGAAACGAATAAAAATGAAAACTATCCCAATCTATGGGACAGTGATCTGTCAGATTCGTTTTTAGTTAAAATCGAACAGAACTTGAATCAATCTTTGACTTCAACTCAAAATCCCATTTCAACACTAAACGAAAATGATAATACTGCTAATGAAGAAGTAAATAAGTCCAGAAGTCCAAGTTTTGGGTCAAATCTATCCTTAGAAAGTGAATTCCCAGAAAATGAACCCAATCAGAATCCTGTTAGAGGATTTTTCTTTTCTCAAGCGGAAGTCTATAAAAATAAAGGAAATAAATCAGATGAAGACGATGAAGAAGATCTGGACGATTCGGCACAGCAATTTACTGGCAGCTTCATCAATGACAATGTCAACGACACCAGCGGGATCGTATCACACACACAGATGCAGCAAATCTATTTACAGTCAATAAAAAGTCCTCCAATAAGAAAGAAATTCCATGAAATTCAATCCAATCGAAATTCACCAATTTATTCACAAATCTTTTCATTGGATGCTACTGCTGCTGATGATGATTACATAATGGACAGTTTCGTTATTCCGGATGATTACACAACTCCGAAAAGGAAACGTCCGAATCGATTAAAACGACAAATCAATAGTTCAGATACTCCGGTGAAGAAATTTAAAAGACTGAAATCGATAAACGATTCTTTCGATTAAATCTAGGTCTGTTTCCACTGGATACCTGACTGGTTATCTATGTGGTTCAAATGAGTTTCGTGTTACTATGGAAATATTCGATGTCGCCACGTGGATATGTGAACTTATGATGACAGTTATTTTACTATCTGATTTTAATTTTAGATTTTCTATTAATAAATATTGTTATTTTGGCCTTCATTTTTTAATTTTATAATGTAAATAATATTTTTAATGATATGAAAATGTATTTATAATGATTTTCTGAGTATTTGTGATTTATTTTCAAAAAACGGGACATTTTTATTTAAATAGATTTTAAAAACTAAAAATGCTTTCCATGAATAATAATTTCGGAAATTTTTTTATGTGAATGCGCTAATTTCTCCGTTCCGTGACTATGATATATTTTGTTCATTTCTGACTTACTAAAAAATTTGAGTTTAATACTTCAAATTAAAAGTTTTTCGATACTTTTCCAAAATTTCGGGTAATCTATCACCCACCATTTTCTAAATTTCTAAATAAAGTTTTAAATTGGAATATTATTAAATAAGTTATAATTTACATTACTCCTCTTCACTCATCTCTTACTTAAAATATTCCCAAATTGAGCATATAATTTTTTTCGCTTCTATATTTTTATTTCATCCGTTTACATGGAATAATTATGTCTATAATAAGGATTTGTGTGTAAAACCAATATGCCTTATAATTTCAGACATTTTTTCATATTAAGAGTAAACAAAATTTGGTTTTTTGGGAATTTTTGCAATTTAAGGTTTTAATTATTTTAAACTTAAATTCGCCACATATTTTCATTTTATTTATGCCTTGGGGTCAAATTGGCGAACATTTACAAAATAATGTTATTATATTTTTACATTAATTTTTTTAATTTGTAAATTATAAAACTAAATGAAGTTTTGGCTATTAATAATAACCATTTAAAACGAAATTCGCTTTAATCATTTACGGATTTTTCTATTGTTGGGCTAGAACTGATTTCTAGACCCAAAGTTGGGAATGGGACGAAATGTGTCAGTACACAACACGCATACCCAGCATTAAGTTTACTTAAATAAAAATATATAAAACACCAAGTAAACAATGATAATAGAGAGATAATATACCCAAAAATAAAACATCTGAATTAAAAATAAAATAAAACACGAGCAAGAAGTATTACACGAAAACTTACTCAAATATAACCGAAAGACATAAAACAACAAAAAACAAATTCGAATAAAGGCGATTAGTAAAAAATAAAAAAAAAATTAAAGAAAATCTTCATAAAATCTTACGTAAAGAAAATTATATCGATATTTTGAATAAAAATCCAGAACAATTCATAAAAATGGCGAAATCCATCATGACGGCGAAACGACCCAATAAAATTTATAAAAAATAAATATTTTAGAAAAGAAATCATAAAAAACAATTTAAAAATAAGAAATAGATTAAATTTAGCATGGAATGTTCTGGAAATGCTGAAATCCATCATGGAGGCAAATTTAATAAAAAATAATTCGAAAATAAAATTTCAAAAATAAAAACAAAAGTTCTTACTGAAAAATCGCCATCAAAATCGCTAAAAATTAAAAATCGAATGTTCGAGAATTAAAATAATCTGAATTTGTTTTACTGCATCAATGCACGCATGTATACTTACACGTCAAACAGAGGCTATATAAACTAACACATTTCGTCACTTTTTAAGCAAAAAAAAATGCAAATGCTTGCTCTTATGCCAAATTTTTGATTTTGATTTTTCTGAGATTGTAAGTAAGGACGATTTCATTGTGAATTATAAATTATTATTATTGAAACTTTGTTTTCATTATTTCTATTTAATTATAGAGGTGTAGATTTGAATGAGATCGTCGGTTATCAATGATTTTGAAGCGAGATCCCAGCCAAACCTGCACCTATGCACTTTATCATTTATGAATGCACAGTTCATAATGATTTCGGGTCATCGACCCTACATGCACTAAAATCATAATCTTAACCAGAGGTCGCCACGAACTATTGGTGTTTAACCATGAGTAGGGCGTATAAATCCTTCTTGGTAGTTGGCATAGTCACAGGGACTATGCGGACGAAATAATTATGGGAAACTAATTGTGGATACATATTACAATAGGGCCTATCGTACCGTACTCAGTGTAGTCGGGAAAGTAGGTAAATTTTAATTAAATCGACCTTTTCGTTAACTTACATACCTAAATTAACACTTAAATTATACTATTTTGCACACAACATTAGGAACTGATCAACGGGGAATATCCCCTGACTCAAATTTCACACAATACAACATGCTAGTGTAGCTGGTTATTTCTAAACGAATCCCTCTTAAACTATAAATTCAATGTGAACCTAAGAAACTAATTAACTCAAAATAACAGGGAGATCCCTGCGCAAAAAATTTTTTTAAGGCAATTAAAGACTTAAAAATTTTGAACCATTCCCTGTAAGAATACTGCAACCTAAAGTTCATGCGATGAGTAGGACCTAAGATAATATAATCTCAATCGCACTGGTAGGCGAACTAATATCTATAGGTGCCCACAAAATAACCTATTTTGATGCAAACTAAATTTCTCTATCGTAATGGTCTTGGTATGCGCAAATTCCCGTAGACATATTGATAAAGTCTCTTTATCTATAAACTACTAATATTATATCTATAACTTATAAGTTCGGGCAACATCTTCACATTATTCTACACTAAATTGAATAGACTCTAAACTAACTATAAAAATACAAATCGTAAACCCATAAAAGTATAAATTATCCTCTCAATTTCATAAAAATGTGAATTGTACTTATAGATTTAATTTCTTCAAAATATAAATTATGATTAGTTATAAAGGTATAAATTATAAATTTAATTTCTTGAAATTATAAATTACAAATTTGTATTGACGATAAAAATTATAAATTATAACTCTAAGTTAATTATAAAAGTATAAATTATAAAATTTTATTAGCTTTAGAAATATAAACTATAAATTTAACTTCATAAAAATATAAATTATAAACTTATATTAGCTGAAAGACTATAAATTATAATCTTAATTTGGTCATAAAAGTATAAAATATAAACTACGTTAGCGATAAAAATATAATCTATAATAAGTTGTAAATATTTTATAAATACCCCCCCCCCCCCAAGTTACGTAATCGTCGAAACAAATGTCCAGATTCATAATCTAACTTATGTACGTATATTTGAAACTTATAAAGTATAATTTACATTTTTTCATAAGTACCCCCCTCAAACTATACATTTGTCGAGGACAATATATATAGTAATAAATTAACTTATATATGTACAGTTATCAAACTTAATAATTCCTCAGGTCACCTAACCATTAATTATTGTCTAAATACATTAATACATTACCTTTACGATATAAATTTGGAAAATTTTGATAAATGACCCCCTTAATTCATATAACCATTAACCACTACCTGATACACTAATTTAGACTATTTAATATATATCCTTAACTTAGATTACCTTTAAAATTATAGTTGAAAAATTTTCATCAAAGACCCCCATAAACCATATAGTCATCCCCTACCACCTAAATATATTAAATTAACTTATTTTAATACATATTTAACTTATATTATATTTAAAAATGTAAATTGTAAATTTTTATGAATGACCCCCCTCAAAATCATATAGTCATCAACTACCACCTAAATATACTAAATTAACTTATTTTAATACATATTTAACTTATATTATATTTAAAAATGTAAATTGTAAATTTTTATGAATGACCCCCCTCAAAATCATATAGTCATCAACTACCACCTAAATATACTAAATTAACTTATTTTAATACATATTTAACTTATATTATATTTAAAAATGTAAATTGTAAATTTTTATGAATGACCCCCCTCAAAATCATATAGTCATCAACTACCACCTAAATATACTAAATTAACTTATTTTAATACATATTTAACTTATATTATATTTAAAAATGTAAATTGTTAATTTTTATGAATGACCCCCCTCAAAATCATATAGTCATCAACTACCACCTAAATATACTAAATTAACTTATTTTAATACATATTTAACTTATATTATATTTAAAAATGTAAATTGTAAATTTTTATGAATGACCCCCCTCAAAATCATATAGTCATTAACCATTACCTAAGTATGCTAGATTAACTTATTTTAATACATATTTAACTTATATTATATTTAAAAATGTAAATTGTAAATTTTTATGAATGACCCCCCTCAAAATCATATAGTCATTAACCATTACCTAAGTATGCTAGATTAGCTTATCTTAATATATATTCCACTTATATTATATTTAAAATTATAGATTGTAAATTTCCTAAATGACCCCCCTCAAATTATATATTTATCTAAATTTACACTAAGATAGACTACTTTTATATATATGTATATAGGTGTGTGTATATGTGTATGTTTATATATGTATATATTCATCTTATATTTGATTTTAAAATGATAACTCTTAAAATTCCTAAATGACCCCCAAGCTATATACCCGTGGTAATTTCATAAAGATATCAAGGTACATTCGCCGTTTATCATTATTGATATTGTTATTATTGTTATTTTAATATTACTGCTACTATCATTAGTACTACTATTACATCTTATTGATATCATTGATTTTATTTTTCCCGGTAACCCCACTAAACTGATTGTATTATTAAAGTAATTATTATTTCTTAAAAATAAAATTTTAAACAAAATTATCGATTTTGGGATTCCCCTAATGACAAATTTAATTTTAGAACATTTACACCCAATAATATTAAAGCAATTCACTAAGGTTTATTTTTAGTAACACCCCCCCCCCAGATAATATAATGGTCGCAAACGACATCAATATTAATAATTTAAATTATATACATATATAGGTATATATGTGTGTGTATATATTTATATGTATATGTGTGTGTATATACCAATATCAAATTCACAAAATATAATTTAAAATTATTCTAAATACGCCCCCAAGTTATACTACGAACAGTACTAATATTAAAATTACTAACTTAGGTTATATACATGCAGTTATTTAATCCCTTAAGAATTTTTTTTTTACAAATGTTCTTAATTACTCCCCCCCCCAGGTTGAATAATATTTAAGATAATAGTATTAAATATCAATATAGATTCTATATTATAGAATATATACAGATAGATTAAATTTCAAACATCAAAATTTATAATTTTCATAAATTACTCCCCCCAAGTTATATATTAATCGGGATCGTGTTAATACTACTAATCAGCTAATGTATACTCTATTATTAATTAATTGGGTAATTTACTAATACAAAGAGCCAAACTACATTTAAATTTATTACATTTATTAATTAAATACAAGCAAAAAATTGCGAAAGATAAAATCAAATATACTTACCAGAAGCATTTTATCATAAGCATTCTATCGTTTTATTTTAGCATCATTTAGTGTCAAAATACGACAAAAAAAATTGTTCATTAAAACCGCTAAAATATTACCAAAATCATCTACAGAAGAGTAAAAATTATTACTAAAATATTACTAAAATATTACCGAAATCCGTAACACAAAATCAGTTCACAATGTTGAGAAATTATACTATCCATTTAAATTTCCCGATAAAAATGTTGAATTCCTGAAATAGTCATAAAATACCAACAAACCGGTTCAAGGAGAGGGACTCTGTAATTCAAGGGTATGAGTTACAAATCCGGGCAGAAATGAACCTCAATCCTAGTACAGACCGACATTATGACGGGCCGTTCTGCATCCGTATCTCTAAATGTGGGGGATTAACTAAGTGATTACGCTGAACCGGACAACCCGCCTAAGTGATGACAAATTGAGAATCTACGGGGGATTCTGACAATTTGCCAAGCACCGACAGAGCTGAATTGTTCAGCGATATATATTTAAAATGAAAAATATTAAATTTACCATTATAAATTTTAAAAAAAATATTTCAAATTATCAAAATTATGTTAATTATAAATAGGTGATTTAAACACCTTAGATTAAATTTTTATTTTTATTATTAATTGAAAATTTAATTTTTAAAAGGAAAAGAAATATGGATAATTAAACTCAACTTTAATTTAATCTGGATTGCCTGAATTAAAATTAAGTATTAATTTTTGGTATTTTGATTGAACGGGAAATTAACCCAACATAAACCTGAATTATGTGTGGTATTTTAATAAATAATTATTAACTTTCACTAGAGAGTTGCCATGAAACATGTGCGTGTGTGCATGAATTGGAAAAAAATGATGTATGTGGGAGATAAGGGGGATGAATAGGGTATGGTATTGGGAAGACAATCTGGTGAAGGGACCAGGCCAAATCGGACACAAGCCTTCTATCGGCAGTCCGTGAACCCATAGGAGTGTTCGACAATTACAGTGCAAGTAGTGCGCTCACTTTTTGCGAGCACTCACCCTCTTGATACAGTACCAACGTTGATCGCTCAACGGGTATCAAGCGGTAAACAATGTTGTATCTTGGGTTACGCTGGTAACAGCACTAAAGAGCAAAATATTTGATCATCAGTAACCCACCATACAAATTTGGGGGCTCAGCCGGGATTTCTTAAACTTTCTTGGTAAAGGAACCTGTAAATAGACGGGAATGCATAGCGTTTTTATGACCAGGAAATGAAATGCTGAATGCAAGAGTAAGAAAGATTGTTTTCCCAAATAAATAGATATGATGTGTGTATATGCGTGTATGATGAAAATGAATGTTGAATGTTGTACATGATGAATAAAAAGTTTTAAATTATGTAAATATAGAAAATCGATGAAACCAGGTATGAGAATAATGTATGAGCGTTCCGTGTTGATGGGACAGAATGTTGATGGGTAAGAAATGAAATAAAAATCAAAAATAATAAAAATTGTAAATATAAACAACTAATACTTTGGATATAAGAAAATAATAAAAAATTCAAAAATAGGGAAAAGAGGGGGATAGAAGATAACGGTATATAGGAAAAGGGGATAAAGCATAAAACAGTGAATTGCGAAATAGAAATAAATAGATGATGCAATTAATTAAAAATAGGGGGAAGATGTAAAACTACGTTAAAGATTAAAGGGGTATATTGAGTATTTGATGAAAGGACTAAAATTATGGACAAGCTGGGATCAAAAGGGTTACGTAGACTAAGATAATAAACTAGAGGGAACGGATAAGAATGCGCGGAACATCATTTAATGGATTGGGAGCCTAAACTAACAGGGTAAAACAGCTATTGAACTTACTTAACTTGAATAAGGAAATAAATGGGTAGAGGTAAGCTAATTAAAGGTCGATAAGAACACTTAATCAAATGCTGAATTAATAAAGTATAACTAGATGGAATTAACCGGCTACATTATAAAGAAACTTGAAAATTCGTAAATTTAATTTACAACTCACTACAAAGATTGAATTGAAAAGCAGAGCAGTTGACAAACATCCAAGAAGGACTGATCTTAAAACCAAGACCAGTAGATGATGAATTGTTTATAATGACGAGAATTGCTACACCAAAGGTGGAATTAACTACTCAAAGAGTATATCATATTCAGAATTTACGTTTGGATAATACCAAATTTAACATCAAATGGCAAGAATTAAAGATAAAAATTTAAACGGTTGAAGATGCGATAAGAGAGGCGATCGATAATGAATTCAAATGTTGTGTGTGTAGAAGCAATGAGATAAAAATAATGATGGTACCTTGCGGACATTTATGTTATTGCCAAGATTGTGCATTGAAACTGAAGCGATTGTAATGTATGTGACGCAAACGTGAGAGAACGAGTAGTAGTGTACCTCCCTGAGGGAGATGTAGAAAAATTAAAGATGATGAAATGAATTGCAGCCGAGCGTGAGTTAGTAAAATGTTAGTAAAACTAATTCCATAATAGCAACCGAAAGGTATAAAACATACGTTGAACATAGACATATGAAATACACAAAAGCCGTTAAATAAATAGACAAGCAACACACAAATTAAATTAGCGAAAGCCGTGAATTAAATACAGGACTGGCTGGGATCGCATCAAGTGTGAGCTGATCTATAAGATCAGTACGATTACCATTTTTTCCCTGTTTTTTTTTTTTTTTTTTTTTTTTTTTTTTTAAATTTTGGCATAGAGAGACATGACCATAAGGGGATGAGAAGCATATCGTCCCTACGATGCTTACCCGGATGGGGAAATCCTGATCACCTTGATGAGAAGAGTATAGTAGGGCCCATCGCAAATGTTGGGGAGTTTCTGTCGAGTGACTGATCACCACTTGTGGGAAATGAACCAACGCGATTATTATATTTTTTGAATTTGGGAGACAAGGACAAACTAGAAGGGTAAATAAAAAGAAAAAGATAAAAATAAAAATTGAAAATGTGCACCAAAAGATTAAAATTTTAATTATCCGAGAGCAGCTGCGGATTTGAAGAAACCGTTTTTGGACTTCAAATCAGATGAGTAATAATGATTTTTCCCTAGCGAGTGATGAGGCACCCGAGTACAGCGGCTAACCACCGGACTGTAGTGTCCAGGAGATTATCAGCCAAGGGACTGATGATGCTGGATCACCCAATACAAAAACCCGGATACCCACACCGAGTATTGGGCGCATTTATTTTGATTGGCTAGCGGGACTTGATACAAAAACCCGGAAGGGTAGCGAGCGAGAGAGACCCAGTTACCTACACCGAGTATTAAGGAGCCCAGTGAAACGGTTGTGAGATGCGGGTCAACCGGTAAAGGACTCGTACTCAACAGGCAACCAAGATTGGACCAGTTGTGAGGCGGGAGACCGAGAGTCAACTGCATATCCAATTTCCTTTTATCTTCACTAGTCGGGAGATCTGGTTCATCACTTTTGAGAATCAAGATCGAGGCGATTAGGCATTTCCGTGTTTTTTAAATCCTGATAGATAGGATGTTTTTTTCTTCGTGATTATTGCTAGCAGGGGTCGGTACAAAACCCGGATGCCCACACCGAGTACCGATAGGCCCAGTGAAACGGCGATGAGATTAGGGTTACCGGTATTAACTCTTTTCAATAGGCGGCCAAGAATTGAGCTAGTTGTGAGGCCTCAGCAGATTAATAATTTGAGTAGGAGGAACCTTAAATTTTTAATTGGTCCGAAAGTCAACTGTCAACTCAATTTAATCGCGGTAGGGACGATAGTAGGTGTAAAAACTGAAGGCGTCTGGGGGTTGAAGAAACCTCATTTAGGGCATTTGAAACCGGTCAGGGACCGAAGACCGCGAATACGGCGTAAAGGTGTAAAAGCCCAGGCGTCTAGGAGTCGTAAAAGACTTCAAAGATTAAAAGTATAATTAAACCGGCCGGAAGCCGATGCCGACGCGGAGGTCTAATAAACCGAAGCGTTGATGGTTGATAGTGAATTATATGGCGTAATGGTGTAAATACCCAGGCGTCTAGGAGTCGTAAAAGACTTCGGAGATTAAAAGTATAATTAAACCGGCCGGAAGCCGATGCCGACGCGGAGGTCGAATAAACCGAAGCGTTGATGGTTGATAGTGAATTATATGGCGTAACGGTGTAAGAACCCAGGCGTCTAGGAGTCGTAAAAGACTTCAAAGTTTAAAATATGATTAAACCGGCCGGAAGCCGATGCCGACGCGGAGGTCTAATAAACCGAAGCGTTGATGGTTGATAGTGAATTATATGGCGTAACGGTGTAAGAACCCAGGCGTCTAGGAGTCGTAAAAGACTTCATGAGATTAAAATGAGTTGATTAAACCGGCCAGAGAGCCGATGGTAATTGAATGAAAATAAATGATTTAAATGAAATAAGAGAGTTGATTAAACCGGCCAGGGAGCCGATGGTAAATAAATGTAGACACAGAGATCGCGCAAACCAAAGCATTGATGATTAACTATAAACAAACGATTAAGATGAAATTGATTAAATTGAATAGATTAAGTGCGACAAAGATGTAATGAGTAAAGGAAAATTATGATAAAGCGCCGGCGCAAGAGAAACTGAAACCGAATTTTTGAATGGGGAAAAGCGAATGAGGAGATATTAATTAAGTTACTGATGAGTTTTATATGTATATGACTAATGATATATATTTTTGAATTATATAATTGATGTTGTGATTATACGATAGATAATTGATACGACGATATAGATAATTGATACGAGTTATAGATAATTAAAAATGGACTTAAATTCAAAGGGGGGTGAGTAGCAAAAAGTAAAAGCGTACCATGAATTAGAAAAGGAACAGCGAGAGAAATAATGAGTAAAGAGTAGTATAAAATAAAGAAAATAGGGAAATAAATGAAGGGTAGGATAAAATGAATAAAATATTATGATATGTACTAGGAGTGTTAATTATTTTAGAATAAGTCAATCAATAAGTCAGAAGGAAGTCAATAAAAGCCAAGAATTCAAGAGTAATAAAAAGAAATCAAAAATTCAAAAGAAACCAAGCAAAGAATCAAGAGAATCAAACGAGGATAGAAGAAAGGTAAACAAAGTCAAATTAAATACCAAGAGGAAAATTAAAGCGTTGGCCAACGAAACACAGTGAAATTCAAAAGAGATTATTAAAGCGGGATAAAATTGATAATATAGCCAATCAAACGAGATTGCAGAGCAAAAGAGGCTCTAGTTTATTAGGAAACGCAGAGAGACAAAGAGCCAAGAGAAACAGAAGAATCAATAAGAAACCAGCGTCAGTGAAAACATTATTTGAATCAGACAGCTTAACCAACGAAAGTGAAAACAGCGACGATATTAAAAGAAACGAATTATATCCGGTAACTGATATCAAACCAACAGACAAGGAAGAGAGCAGTTCAGGCATAATAAGTTTGTGTCGAGATATGATGTTAGACGGAAACCAAGTGAACAACCCGAATGGGTCAGAGTCAACATACACACCAGAGATAAACCATGTCAACGTCAATGTTGGAGAATTTAGAGAAAAATTTTGAGGAGAACCATTCGATGGGAATATTAATGAACTAGAAACGTTTATAAAAGAATTCGAGGTATATATTACGATATGTCACTGGCCAGACATAGTCGTACGAGAGCGAATACCATTATATTTAAGAGGAAGTGCACAAGATGTATATTTAGAGACAAAGTGTGATGCAACAAAACTAAAAACATGGAAATCAATAAAGAATTTTTTAATAAAAACATTCGGTAGCAAAGGGAAGGAAATCGCAAAATGTTGGACTTTCTGCATCGAAGCAGAAATACAATGAGTCAAACGCACTATATGCATGTGAATTAAGACGACTGGCAAAAGAAGCATTCGATTCAAATCAAACAGTTCCGGAAGACAAGATAATAGCCGTATTCGTAGAGGGTATGAAAAGAAAGGACATACGAGCAACAGTGGGGTGCCTAGCACCAGACACGCTCGAGGAAGCATTAAAAATCGCTAATAAATGCGAAAACTACTTGACTCCAGTACAAGTAGCAGCAATGGCGGCAGTACCAATAGCTACAACACCAACAACGACAACCGAAATTAATCAAACCAACAACGGAAATCTAGGAATGAATCAATTTATCTCAGAATCGCAACAGTTGTTCAAGGTGCCAAAAACGACAAATCCAGATAACAGAGGTAATATTCAATTTTACACTAATAATTTCAGGAACAACGAGAACGATAATCGGAAGTGTAACATATGTCAACGACTAGGACATTGGAGCAACGAGTGTTATAAGACAAGGAGGTGCCAAAATTGCGGTAAAAGGGGTCACACAGAAAATATATGCCGAGGACCAATGGTGTCGATGAGAGGAAGAAGGACTAGAACCTGCTACAGTTGCAACCAACTTGGACATGTGGCGAGAGAATGCGCGATGAGGACAAAACATAATCAACCAAGAGCAAACGATCCAAGTCAAAATATACAAGTCAACATCATGCAGGAAATTGAACAGTTGAAAAAGATGATCCAACGGATACCAGAGGATATCCAAAAACGACCAACAAGAGAACAACAAGATCAGCAACGAATCGAAGGGCAGAGACCACTAAACGAAAAAGCCAGAGAAATTCAAAAAAAAA
>CAUHTR010005617.1:0-18459 GCA_959609185.1 Schmidtea polychroa | reverse complement strand
AGAATATGTTATTAGCGATGATGATGCTCCAGCTACTAATGATTATGCCCCCACTCGAGATGAAATTGATACTCCTATGCAGGATGCCCCTATGAATGATGTCATCTCTGAAGAGGAATATGATGCCCCCACTACTATTTGGGGAGAATCTGAAACGGATTCAGAGTTTCAATGTTAGTTTTTATATATTTATTTTTAATATTTATGTTTAAAAGTTTGTTTCTACTAATATTATTATTTTTGTAAAATATCATGAAAAATTTAAATGAAATTATGTGTTCCTGAAATTGTGTTATGAAACTATGAAAATGTTCATGAAGATTTGTCACGGAAATAATAATAATAGAAAATTACCTCAAACAGTTTGCAACTACATCAAATAATAATATTAATAATAATAATAATAATAATAATAATAATAATAATAATAATAATAATAATTGACCCATTAAATGTAGTCTGCAGTGAGCATGCAGCTACATATCTCTCTAATAATAATAGTTATTATGATTATCCGAATAAAGGTAGTCTGCAATCAGCATGCAGCTACATATATCTCTAATAATAATAATAATAATAATAATAATAATAATTGCTCTCAATAAATATACTTTACAACTCTTCTTATAAAAATGTTCAAAGTAGTTTACAACTAATTTTGAACATAAAGAAAATTACAGATTATTATTATTAATTGTTATTAGTTATTCCTTTTTTTATAATTTTCTAATGATAAAAATAGACTAACTAATAACAATTGGTTATAAAAATTACATTATAATATTTTACACAAACTTTTAATTTCATATTTTTTACATTCTTAATAATTTATCGTTAACAGGTAAATTATATCGTAACTACTGCCAATCCTCATTAGGCCATTCAAATTTATGCCATAAGGTAATGAAAAGGTATTATGGTCATAGATTCTATGGCATCACCTACTATATTTGTCCCATATGTGAGACTTCCCAAAATATAAAATATAAGTGTTTTTATATGATACATAAGAGTCATCTTAATCAATATACAATTAATAAAGAGACTTTTTAATATAATAATAATAATACGCGACCTGTAAATAATACACATGTAAATAATAATACGCAACCTGTAAACAATACACATGTAAATAAGAATACGGGACCTGTAACTAAAAATATATCTACAAATACTTCTCCTGTGATAAATATTTATAATCCAACTATAAATAATACGCGACCTGTAACTAAAAATACATCTACAAATACTTCTCCTGTGATAAATAATTCGATGATTGATACATCTGTGATAAATAATAAACGGCCTGCTGTTAGTTTTGGGTCTGGTGTTCCCTCTAAAATTATTAAAATTAATACAACTGGTGATTCGATATATAATCAAATAGGTGGTTCGATCGATATTGACAATGAACCAGAAATAGAAGTAGATTTTAAGGGTGCACGAAAGTAGATGGATTGGTCACCGCTAGATCACCTACCCCCCCCCCCCCCGGCAGGAAAAAATTTTTTAAGATTTTTTTTTCAAGGTCAAATTTTTAACAAAGACAATGACTCATCAAGGTCATTGAAACAAAGATTTTTTTTTGTTTTAATTATCGATTATTATTAAGTGATCTAGCGGTGACCTATCTTTTGACTTCCCAGAACTTGTTCAATTTTCAAAATTATTTAAATATTTATACATCATTTTGAAGGCCAGACGAAAATCTATCTTTTGAGCCATTAAAATAATTTTTATCATCAGTGGTACAAAAGTTATTAATCTTTTAGTCAGAGACTGATTTATGGTTAAAATTTTCAAAAATGTTCAAATTTACTAAGTAATTTGCGGGTGATTTGTCAATCATCCAATCAGGTACGACTTTGATTATTATTATTATTATTATTATTATTATTATTATTATTAATATTATTATTATTATTATTGAGTAATGCTCGCAAGGGTACTGGTCACACTCAACAAGGTTACTGCTCAACACACACACACACACACATCAGGTACGACTTTGATTATTATTATTAATATTATTATTATTATTATTATTATTGGGTAATGCTCGCAAGGGTACTGGTCACACTCAACAAGGGTACTGCTCAACACACACACACACATCAGGTACGACTTTGATTATTATTATTATTATTATTATTATTATTATTAATATTATTATTATTATTATTATTATTATTATTATTATTATTATTATTGGGTAATGCTCGCAAGGGTACTGGTCACACTCAACAAGGGTACTGCTCAACACACACACACACACATCAGGTACGACTTTGATTATTATTAATATTATTATTATTATTATTGGGTAATGCTCGCAAGGGTACTGGTCACACTCAACAAGGGTACTGCTCAACACACACACACACACACACATCAGGTACGACTTTGATTATTATTATTATTAATATTATTATTATTATTATTATTGGGTAATGCTCGCAAGGGTACTGCCCCGAGTTTATCCGACAAAATTATTTATTAGTAATAGGCCTGCTGGTTTTGGCATGTGTTTTTCATGGTGGGTAATATCTTCGGGTAAAATTGCCTCAAAATCGGCATATATTACGAATGGCGGGGTTATTGTTTTTGAATAATCTTTATAAATTAAATTTTTCTCTTTAGGGAGCGTATATAAAGTAGTACCTATCTGATTCTTACGGCATAGGTCTACATGAAGGTCAAAAGCACTCCTGTGTCTGAAACCATTAAGGCAATGGGGGCACCAGTTTACGCAAATTTGGATATTACATGAATTACTAGGGTGGCAATTCATTAATTTTTTAAGATTAAAAACTGCGGTGTAATGGAAAGTAGCACCGTCTTCCAATAGCAATAAATATAGGGGTTCACCATCTATAACCTTAGATCGGTGAATGATGTCTAATTGAGGATGATGGGGTACATAATTTATATCTAGATGTTCTATAGGCTTAGCTGGACTTTTCCTATATGTCAATACATTTATTGCTAAATTTAATTCTTTATTTTTCCGAATTTAGGAATATTGCATAATTTCATTGGGCAATCATCTATAGGGTCAAAATTCAGTTCACCTAAATATTTTTGGTAAGTACTAGCACGGGTGTTATTCATGCGTACTTCGTCACGTTTTAAAAGTGCTAATATACTATATATAAAGCACATATCGTCGTTGTTTTTGATGTTTAATATTGCTTTCTTAGCTTTTAAAGCCGAAGGTGTGGGGATGTAACTATGGCCAGCTAACATATTTATATTTGTAAATTTATTTAATATAAAATCAATCTCTTTAATTTTAACTACCCGCCATCCGCTCCCTAAATATGTAAATCGTTCTATTTTATTATTTAATTTTGTAATACCGTTAATTAAAAGTGTCTGAAAAAACTTCAGCGCTATTAGAGAAGAAATTATCTTTAATTTCCCCATCTTTCTCAAACTGGATGAGGATGGTGAACTGAATTTTGACAGTGCCCATTCCTTTCATTTCGGAAATTAATTTATCAACAATCTTATTTGTGAGGGAAATTTCAACCAAATTATCCTTTTCAACGTCAAATCTTAAATTTTTTCGTGCCCCCTTAAAATCGATTTCAATTTCTGGTTCATCATCAAGATCCACCGAACCACCTACTTGATAAAACATGGGGTTATCATTAATTTTAGTAATTTTTGAGGGAACACCAGACCCAATACTAACAGCAGGCCGTTTATTATTATTATTATTATTATTTACAAAAGAACTTATCACAGAAGGATTTATTACCGATGAACTTATCACAGTTGAATTTAACACAAAAGAACTTATCCCAGAAGGATTTATTACCGTTGAATTTATCGCAGTTTGTTTATTTATAGAAGGTGAATTTAACACAGACGAATTTGGAACAAAGGATGGATTATTATGTTGTGTTTTCTTATGTGTAGGTCGCGCTTTATCTACTGTTCGTGTTGGTTTGCTTTTTAATATACTAAAAAGCTGTTTTTTACTAATTCTAAATTGATTTAAATGTCTTTTATGTATCTTAAAAAAGGGTTTATATTTTATGTCCTGACAAGTTTCGCATATGGGACATAAATAGTACTTGACGCCATAGAATTTATGGCCATAGTATTTTTTCATATCCTTATGACATTTATTTGAATGGCCAAGTGAGGACATACAGTATTGAGGGTATAATCTACCTATTAACAATAAAGTTATTTAAAAATTGTATATATATAATTCTATAATAACTAATTGTTATTAGTTAATCTATTTTATAATCGAATAATTATAAAATAGAATAACTGATAACATTCCTATGTTATATCAATTATTATTATTATATCAATTATTATTATTATTATTATTATTATTATTATTATTATTATTATTATAAAGAAATGTAGTCGCATGCTCACTGCAACATACATTAGACATGGGGCAATATTATTATTATTAATATTATTATTATTATTATTATTATTTCTAAACTTAAATAAAAATAACATTCTCTAGATTAGTTAGAATCATTAATTTCATATAAATTTCAGCATTTTTCATATAAATTTCAGCATTTTTCATATAATTTTCATCATGTTTCATATAAATTTCAGCATTTTTCATATAATTTTCATCATGTTTCATATAAATTTCAGCATTTTTCATATAATTTTCATCATGTTTCATATAAATTTCAGCATTTTTCATATAAATTTCAGCATTTTTCATATAAATTTCAGCATTTTTCATATAAATTTCAGCATTTTTCATATAATTTTCATCATGTTTCATATAAATTTCAGCATTTTTCATATAATTTTCATCATGTTTCATATAAATTTCAGCATTTTTCATATAAATTTCAGAATTTTTCATATAAATTTCATCATTTTTCATATAATTTTCATCATGTTTCATATAAATTTCAGCATTTTTCATATAAATTTCAGCATTTTTCATAAAAAAATTTCATCATGTTTCATATAAATTTCAGCATTTTTCATATAAATTTCAGCATTTTTCATATAAATTTCATCATGTTTCATATAATTTTCGGTATTTTTATCATCATGTTTCATATAATTTTCGGCATTTTTCATATAAAATTTATGTTTAAAATAATTTAAATATTCTACAGAATGTTATTTTTAATTTAAGAAATTATTAAAATAAATATTTATAAAATAAATAAAAAAAAAACTAACATTTAGATTCAGAATCTGAATCAAAAGTTCTGGGAAGTCAAAAGGTAGGTCACCGCTAGATCACTTAATAATATTTTTGAAAAATAATAATAATTTTAACCAAATTAGTGTCTGACTAAAAAATTAATAACTTTTGTACCACTGATGATAAAAATTATTTTAATGGCTCAAAAGATAGATTTTCGTCTGGCCTTCAAAATGATGTATAAATATTTAAATAATTTTGAAAACTCAAAAAGTTCTGGGAAGTCAAAAGGTAGGTCACCGCTAGGTCACTTAATAATAATCGATAATTAAAACAAAAAAAAAATCTTTGTTTCAATGACCTTGATGAGTCATTGTCTTTGTTAAAAATTTGACCTTGATCTAGCGGTGACCAATCCATCTACTCACGAAAAAATTTACGATTTAATATGGAAAAAGATAACTTGGTGCAAATTTCCCTTACAAATAAGATTATAAATAAATTAATTACCGAAATCTAAGGTATGGTTAAAATTCAGTTCACCGTCCTCATCCAGTTCGAGAAAGATGGGGAAATTAGAGATAATTTTTTCTCTAATAGCGCCGAAGTTTTTTCAGAAAATTTTTTAATTAATGGAATCACAAGATTAAATAATAAAATAGAAAAATTTACATATTTATGGAGCGGATGGCGGGTAGTTAAAATCAAAGAGATAGATTTTATCTTAACTAAATATACTCACATGAATAGGCTAGCTGGTCATAGTTATATCCCCACACCATCAGCATTAATCCCAAAAAGAGCTATTGTAAATGTCAAAAACGACGATATGTGCTTTATATATAGCATTTTAGCACTCTTAAAACGTAATGTCGTACGTAGACATAGAAATCGTGTTAGAACATGAAAATTATTTGGGTGAACTGAATTTTGACCCTATAAGTGATTGTCCCATGAAATTATGTGATATCCCCAAATTCGAGAGGAAAAATAAGGAATTAAATTTGGCAATTAATGTATTAATCTATAGGAAAAAACCAGCTAAGCCTATAAAAAACGATGATAGTAACTATATTCCCCATCATCCTCATTTAGATATTATTCACCGCTCTAAAGTTATAGGTGGTGAACCCATTTACTTATTGTTATTAGAAGATGGTACCGAATTTCACTACACCGCAGTTTTTAATTTGCAAAAGTTAATGAACTCGCACCCTAGTAGCTCCTGTAGTGCTCGAATTCGTGTAAACTGGTGCCCCACTTGCCTTAATGGCTTCAGACTTAGGCGTGCTTATGAGATTCATGTTGACCTATGCAGTAAGAACCAGATAGGTACTACATTATAATTTGTTATTTAAAGATTACTCCAAGACAATCACCCCACCATTCGTGATATATGCCGATTTTGAGGCAATTTTACCCGAGGATATTACCCATCATCAAAAACACTTGCCAATAACAACAGGCATGTTATTAATTAATAATTATAATAACACTAGATTTTATTACGAGTTTGTTGGTGATGATTGTGTGTTGTCTTTCCTTCGTAAGGTGGAGGAAATTGCTGTCACAATTGTCCTGCCATATTATGAAATGAATGGGCGAAAACCTATTCAAACTTTGTCTTTCGTTGAAGAGCGGGCATATAAAGATTCCAGAACCTGTTACCTTTGTAAGAAATTCATTGTAGATAGAGTTAGGGACCATTGTCACTTCTCAGGCAAGTATTTAGGTGCTGCTTGTAGGAAACGTAATGTTTCTCGGCGAATTCAGAAACAACTACCTGTTGTCTTTCATAATTTGAGGGGGCATGATCTCCATCATATTTTGAAGTATGGTCTGAAAAATTTTCCTTCTTGGGAATTAAATATTATTCCAACCACTACCGAGAAATTCATCTCTCTCATCGCGTATATTAACAAATTGCCTGTTCGTTTTATTGACAGCATGCAGTTTGTTAATTCATCTTTAGCAAAAGAGAATAATTATATACAAATAATTGCATATATCGGCGTATACACCCCAATCAGAAAAATATATAATAAAAGTAGAGGACCGATCACATATAAAATTTATGTTGAGGCCAAACGGTTAATGATACTAGTCTGATGCGGCCAGCAGGCCAGTTTGAGTTTGAGACCCTTGGTTTAGACATACCTAGCTACATTGATCAAACAGTACTAGATTTTTCTAAACTGCGGATGTACCAGTTCGAATATACTGAATTGGAGAAATACATGCGACAGTTTAAATGCATAGTAAATATTATTGCTGGTAATACCGATAATTTCTTTCTCGAGATTAAAAACCTCAAATTAGATCTCAGATGATCTCCGATAATTTATTGAATACTTACAACTACAATCCTTCAAACTCCTTGTATTCTAGGAACCTTTACTCATTCATCAAGATGTTCAAAGATGAGAACAAGGGATTAGATTAGATTTTCAATTTAAAAAAATACTTTTTTGAGTAATTTATTTGATAATAATTAGCTATTTTTATGTTAAATTAATTATTATTAAGGGATTAGGTTACACTGAATGGGTTTTCTTACGCCCGAAATTTTATAGTCCAGGGGAGGCCAACCTGTGGCTCGCGAGCCGCATGCGGCTCTTTGAAGATTTATTTACGGCTACTGATAAATGTACTTGATTCACTTTTTATTTTTCCATTATATTTAACAATTATTGTCGCTGAGTATGTCTCAAAATGTCTTTTAAATTACTCATCACAAATATAAAGAATAAATGCAACGTTGCAACAAATTTTATTTTCGTATAAGCTAAAAAAGATGACTCATCAAAAACAATTTTTATCAAATTTACTACGAATATAACTTTAATCTGTAATATTTTGTAAATTAATTAAATTTATTTCTGTACGTAATACTTCTTATTATTGTTTTTATAACACAAAATTTGTTTATTTTTTTCAGACATTTTAAAAATATGACGACAAAGAACGAAAATAAAAAAAGAAAATACGAGCAAGAAAATAGAAATTTTAAAAATGAATGGGAAAAGCATTATGTATCATTTGTAATTCTACAGTCAAAAACTATAAAGTTAGCCATCTACGTCGACATTATGAGACCAATCATTCTCCTTTTTCTAATCAGTATCCACTTAATTCCAAATTATAGTTATAGAATTTATTTTTATTTCTTGCGACCATAATTTATCATAATTTCTAAAAGTAAAAATATAAATAATTATTCAATAACAATATTTGCAATAGATTATTAAAAAGAACAAATAAAATAGAAGGAACAAATTTATTAAGCAAAAATATTTAAGCAAGCTTAAGAATCCTCATCAGTAGGTGAACAAAGGTACTCAAGAATAAATGCTATATCATCGCAAATTATTAATATAATTATTATTAATTCTGTTTATATGGTTGTTATTATTGGTATGATTATCATTTACCAAACACTTTAGGCCCTTTGCGACGAGTATAGATTCAATAAAATGAAAAGTAATTAAACAACAACAAAATCCTTACAAAATCCCTCATTATTCTTATCCTAATCCTGATTGCTGTTATCTTCACCTATTTATTATAAATACTACCATTGATATATATATAATTTATAGAAAAATATGATGTTAACTAAATTCTCGCTCAAACCCTGCTTTTCTTGCGCCGATATGAAGTGATCCGTGTACGAGACACAAAAATCGGGTTCCTCGAACGCTTCGAGAGTACTTGGTTTACGCCCACACAAATGAAAGAAGCACAATAAAAGATCTATAGAATTGTCTATATGGATTCATGAACAGGCATATGTTCTACATTTGGTATATACGAAGGCCGAATTATAACCAAGGATCCAACATTTCCTATTGGCAGATTTGGAAAATCTAATCCCTGCCCATCATCTTTCGGAGATGGAATCAAATCAGCCGAAGGGAACCGTTATCGAGTGTTCGGTTCCTGTAGTTTCTTCTGTAGTCCTCGTGCCGTCATCCTTTCCTCATCCTCCTCAGGCAACGTCTAGTGGTCCACCACCATAAGTTTGGTGGCCACTCTTGCGTCAACCCAGGCTTAGAAACAAAAAATGAAACACCTGCACCGCGCGTTCCGAAAAGTGTTTTGTATTTATATTAATTTAGTTGGTTTACGGATGAGTATTTAGGATCATGTTGTGAGTGGCCTAATATTTAATCTTATTATGACACTCTTTGAATTAAAAATCTCTTAATTAACTCTTAGAGAATAGTGTTGGGGTTCAATTAACCATGACGTCGATTCCAGTCAAAGCTAAAATTTGCTAAATTAAGGGTAATAAAATAATTATTGACAATAATTGTCAATTTTTGGAAATAAATATAACAATTAATAAATATATACATTAATTTTTATAATTTTATTATGTTAGATTATACAGGACGAGCTATCGAAAACTTTGAGTTGACAAAATACTACAGGGTTGGGCTAAACAATATCGTGTTAATATGCAGAATTCAGATTGTTTTCGATATGACAGAATCAAGAGCAAATAACATTCAACGAGCTGGATTTTATAAATATGATATAAATATTGTATTAATAACAATAATTGTTTATTTGTCAATCAACAATTTTCTAATGTGATTGAAATTTATTTATTTATTTATGTGACGGAAATATATTTATTTGTATATGGATATGAATTATTTATATAATCGAGATTGTTAATTATTTAATGATATAAAAAATAATTTAATTAATTAAGGAAATTTTTAATTTAGATTAGCAGCAAAACAGTTGCTCAAACAAGCAGTAATTCTACAATTGGTAAATTTCGAGTAACTCTTAACATATGCTCTTATGAGACATACGAGAGCAAATAATAAATAATTATAATAATTTCAAAATATAATCAGGACCAGGCGTGTAGCAAGGGGGATTAGGGAGACAAAGAAATAGGAAATTTTCTGATCTCGATCTAAACGTAATTTTTTTAAAATTTAATCACTGAAATTTTATTTTATTTGTTTCAATTGAGTAACTATCAAAATTTTTTTAAATTTTCGAACATGTTTATAATATTTTGAAATAATAACTTCCTCAATCAAAAACCTTAATTTTTCGCACTGGTTTTATGAATAAAAATTCAATAATAACTTAAAGTAAGTATCTAGTTTAATTTACTTATTTTGATTCATAAAACGTTTTGTTTTAACTTCTAGTCACGAACGTCATCAAAATTCCATAACAAATTATTTTGCAAAAGTTCAAAAATTTGATGACGAAAACAACAATTTAAATAATTTGATGGATCTCGAAACTGAACAACAGATTAACGAAGAGGAAATAACAGAAAAAGAATTCAACAATGATGACATAGCGTTACATTCACGTTTGAATTTGATTGATCATGAAAATATTAATGCATTGAGGAAATGTAAGAATCCATCTCCCCAATAATAGACAAAGGAAAGATCTCGTACAAGTTTAGTTATCATTGGCTAGCTGAATTTGACTGGCTTATATACTCGATCAATGGAAACAGAGTTTTCTGTAAATATTGCTTTTCTTTGCTACCGGAAGTAATATTGGATCATTGTGAAAGTACACCATATCACAATAATTCAGTACAAGTTGCTAAAACGCTTGATGTAATTATCAAAAAGCCTGAAGCATCGATCGAAAGACTACTCACAAAACAGAAAAACTTCGAATGACATCAAAATCTAATTCTTTTGAAAAGAATTTTTGACACAACAAAATACCTAGTTCGCCAGTCGTTATCGTTAAGAGGATATCGAGATAGTTGATGTACTTTTAATGTTCAAAATGAAAATAATGATAGAAATTTTTAGAAATTTAATAAGACTTGATATCAAGAGATGACGATTTTTGCATTGCTTAGGAAAATTCGCCAAAAATGCCACGTATTTAAGCAGCACAGTTCAAAATGAAATTGAGAATGAATGAGATAAGATGTTACAAAAAATTTGAATTTTTTACAATTCTCGCTGATGAGTCATCTAATGTTGCAGGAATTCAACAAATGTCTATTGGAATCAGATTTATCGATTTTCGTGAAGTCATATAGCTATTAGATGACAGGGACAGGTCCATGAACACATTTATCCTAACAAGTGACTATATGACTGGGCCAAACAAGTTCAGGGTGAATGTGAAGCGAAAAAGCCAATCAGTAGATCCAACGAAACAAATTGATCAAACAATTCGGATAAACTCGTTAATTCAAATCAGACTTAATCCATATTGACAGTTTAATTCTGTGTTGGGCTGAGTCGAAAATTAGTTAGGGAATTAGGAAAGTAAGAAGGCAAATAAAAGTAAAAACCAAACAAACAAACGCAAAAATAAATTAGAATCAAATACAAAAGAAACAATAGACTAAGAGATAAGAATTAAAACAAAAAAAAATAAAATCAAGAGAATTAAAATAGGAAAACAAAATGACGTATAAAATAACGAAAAAGGCAATAAATAATCAAGAAATTAATAAAACAAATAAAAAATATAATAAAAATAAAGAAAATAAGGAAAATAACCCAAAAAACAAGAAAAAGTAAATCAAACTAGAAAATAAGCGGTACTCAATTCTGATTGGTCCGCAGAAATAAAAAATTATTATATAAACCGGCACTAACATCACAAAATTACCATTCATTTCAACATTATATAGATAACCACGACTTGTACGAACTATCCAGGAACTAGCGACATTGACCAATCGATAATCGAAGGAAATTGAGAATCAAGAATCGAACCAACTAATTCGAAACGAACCATTACTTTCAACTCAGGCCACAAATCAGAATCAAGAGTAAGAGGATGTTTTTGGTTTTTACCTTTAATTTAATAGTATTTATGGTTATTTATTAAACTATCAAAAATTTAAGCTATTCTCTTCATTTGATCCTAGTTTCGTTAATGATAATGTATAAAGGTATCGATTAGTAATAAACATATTATTTTCAGGATTTTTATGATTTATGTCTGATATTAATGCTTTATGAATTTTCAAGTTTTGGAGAACGTGGAGTTGAGACATTTCGTACCTTCGGGTGCTCAGCCGGCGGGTACGAAATGTTTCAATCACGCAGCTGAATCGGGCCGAAATGTGGGGGCTTCCTCACGGGTCCGTCGATGAAGGTGCGACTAAATTATATGGAAAATTTTCTAGAAAAGTAGCAGCTATATAGTGTTAAAGAAGTTGATGCATAAAAGCTTGAGGTAATTCGTACAGTGATTGAGGGTGTCGCATTACTGAATTATAGGTTCGTTTTTTGCTAGATTTGGAGTAGTTATGCTATTTGAATCAATCTATACCATGGTTTCACGAACTCGTCGACAATATTTGTGTCATCTTATAGAATACGTTACCTGGAAACATTGATCCAATAAAATAACTCCTAAAATTCCGGTCCCGGAACGCCGTAACTGTCATTTTTTATCTATATTTTTCACGTACACTCAATTTTGATGAATTTTCCAAGGGCGTAGGTTATAAGAAAATTCCGATAAATTAAATAATACGAAAGGTAAACATACAAACTACCGTTAAACGAAATTTATTTCGAAAAGACAACAATTCGGCATAACGTCCATCCAGCACATCAAATACATAGAGACAGTGACATAACTGCGAGAGGTGACAGCATAATAAAAGAGCCCGAGTGTTAGCAATTTTTCTTGTGGTTGTCTTCCAGCGATCATTTAGATCAGTGATGTCCAACACAGTCGCCACTCGCCACATGTGGCGAGTGGGCTATGTGCTTGTGGCGAATGTAGCATTTTTTAATGTTTTATTTAATACTTCAATTCTATCCATAATAAAAAGTTGTAACCAAAACATAAACAACGACAAATTTTTATTTTGTAATCTTACATGCTAAGAAATGCTCATGGCAGATCCCGGTGTGTCAAATTTACGTACACATAGTGTCATGTGATTGTTTATTAAGAACTAAAATTTCGTTTTTAATTAATTTAGGTGTTTTCAAATAAACTAAAGTAATTTAAATGATTATTATTGTTATTTACCTGCATTGCTGTTGTTTACAATTGGGTTACAATGAAAAAAAAGGAGATAGTTCTACATTCTACAAAAAATATATTAATCTACCTCTTTCCTCTCATTATACTATGTAGCAACTCAGTCAGTAACCGTATACCTGTCGTATATCGAAAAACACTATGTTAGCGTTATGAATGTAATAGATGTAGACAGCAGTACTTTTCTGTAAATTTATATATAGACTGCTTTTTCCAACCAATGCACTAGGTTCCAACTAACATTACGTACGTACACATAGTGAGACAGTAGGATGTTTTAAGTATCTGCACTTTCATTCATATTTATTATTGTTTAAGTTAATTCCTAATTTATTATAATTTTGTTACAAGTAGTAAACAGAAGAAAACAAAAAAAAATTTTTATGCCAAAATGTGCTTCTTATCTATTTGTGATTACACTTTATCTATTTGTGAAAACGCTTTTTTAAAATTTAAAAACAAATGACATTTTCATCAAAGTAGGCGTTTTTTTGGTTTGTTTTCCGTTGTATGAATCCCATGTATTAGTCTCATGTTTGTTTTTATTAAATAAACAACTAAAGTGCGACCTTAAATATTACATATTATTCTTTTGAAATTATATTAAAATTATTTCACCGTAAAAATGGATAAATATTTAAAACGACATTCCGATACTGATAGTTCAGCTAGGCAAGAAGAAGCAACTGGTTCAACTCAATTAGAACCCAAAAAAAGAGATTGGAAAAAGGTTTGCCGCAAATTTAATGGTAAATGGGAACTAGAATTTGCTGTAATGGAACAAAACCAAAAAACTGTATGTATATTGTGTAACAAAACTTTTAATGACAATAAAGTGGACAGCATAAAAAAGCATTATCAACAAATGCATAGTGAATTTGATTGTAAGTTTCCTGTCGGCAAGCAAGTTAGAACGAATGAAATAACTCGCTTAAAGTCAAAATTAGAAGGACAGCAATCTTTTTTTAAACGGTTTTTAACTACATCCGAACTTATTACTTTGGCTAGCTACAAAACGGCTTGGATTTTAGCTCAAAAAAGAAAATCTTTTTCGGATGGAGAACTAATCAAAGAGATTGTCCTGTCTATTATGGAAATTTTACTTGAAAATTATGAAGAACCTTTGAAGAAAGATATAATGCAAAAAATAGAAAACATGCAATTGAGTCACCAAACTATTGCTCGTAGAATGCAAGACTTGATGAAAAACATCAATAAGCAATTGCTCCAACATTTGAAAAGTTGTATATGTTTTTCTTTAGCATTAGACGAGTCATGTGACATCCGAGACACTGCTCAGTTAATTTTTTGGATACGCCTGGTTTCAAAAGACTTGGAAATATATGAAGAAATGTTGACAATCCGTGGAATGAAAGACCGTACTAGAGGCGTAGATATTTTTGAAATTTTCAAAAGTGTCGCTGAAGACTTTCAATTAGATATGACGAAATTAGTTTCTGTCACAACAGATGGTGCTCCTGCGATGCTTGGACAAAAATCTGGATTTGTCGGTATTTTGAAACAACAAACACACGTATGCTTGGTCGCTTCTTTCCACTGCATGATACATGTGGAAAATATATGTGCTCAATTATCTGGAACAGACATTTTGAAAAATATGATGAATTTAGTTGTTAAAGTTGTTAATTATATTCGTAGTAGTGCTACAAACCATCGTCAGTTTCTGGAGCTTTTAAAGGAAATTGAGGGCACTGAATTTAAAGATCTGCTATTTTTTACAAATGTTCGGTGGTTAAGTCGTGGTAAAGTTTTGGAACGATTTGTATCATTATTAAATCCCATCCGAAATTTCCTTCAAGAAAAAGAAATGCTTATCAATTTTTCTGAAATAGAAAATAAGGAATGGCAATGCGATTTAATTTTTCTCACTGATATAACGTTACATATTAATGAATTAAATTTAAAACTTCAAGGAAAAGGAAAGCTAATATGTGATTTGGCACAGTATATACGAGAATTTGTCTCTAAATTAAAACTTTTTGTGACACAGTTAAAAGATTATGATTTCACGCATTTCGATAATATGGAAAAATATAAAGAAGATACCAATTTTAATATACAGCGTTATGTCGGATGGTTACAGAAACTACAAGAAAAATTTGAAGAACGTTTTATTGATGTTGAGAAATTTAGACCTGCTTTTCAACTGATGCAAGATCCTTTCCATTTTGACATCACCAATTCTGAGTTGTCTAAAGATATCGCGAATTTGCTAAGTTTGGACCGACGTGATTTTGAAGCAGATATGCTTTTACTTCAAAGTCAGATCAATTATTCTAGAAACGATGAATCTATTTTAATGATGTGGACACGCCTCTTAAAGTCAAATGAGTTTGTGGTTCTCAACTCAGCTATTGAGTATGTTTGGAACAACTTGGGTTTGCGAATCTACTTTTTCAGCTGTAACTTTCATAAAATCAAAATACCGATCCAATATTAGTGATGAAAATTTGGAGGCAGAATTAAAATGTGCAGTTAGCGTGAGGTTTACACCAGATTTCAAGGGTATTGTGCAAGAAAAAAATTGCCAAGCATCACATTAAATAATTTTTGTATTTTGTGTTTAATGTTATTAAAAAAACTTGTGTAATTCCTAAAATTGATTAAAATAAAAAACTATTATAAAACATTTTGTTTTAAATTTATTTTAATGTGGCGAATGAAAATTTCTAAATTGACGATTGTGGCTACAATCAAATTTCTGTTGGACACCGCTGATTTAGATAATCGGTAAAAGTCCCAGTAATGATGACGATAACGAGAAAATCCATAGTGAGAGATCGCAGCAGCATAGATCAGCAATTTTCTGTGACTAGTCACACGGTGAGAATTAGGAGACATAGATACACGACGAATGTCTGTGAAGCTAACATCAATCAGATAAACTCAGTATATTCAGTTTCACAAGTAATTCCACAGCAGGAAAAATTCATATTAAATAAGATGCATGTAATACTAACAAATCCACTCATACCCTAGGCAGCTGACATGCGACTGTCGCAAGTACACACACCAAGTCACCACTAGTATATCGACACACGAGTATGTCAGTAACTCAGACACAACACCCGGATTTGCGGATATATATCTTCACACTCATTACAGATAAAGCGACTGTTATCAGCAGAAGTCTAATTACAAAAATTCCCTCACTAGTACTTTTGTTTTATCTGGATTAGGCGAACACCAACTTGACAGATTGGATCGGTGGATCGCAGACCCAACATGTTAGTCGGATAGAGTTGATTATTTTAACATTTCGCGAGTCTAGCCGCCTCAAATTTTATCTACCCGCCTGGTTCACCTCACTAATGCTTGTTTCCACCATTAATTAAAATTGATATGTAGTTAAATTCCCTGGCCTGATATTAAATCGATTAAGTGATGTGAACGATATAATATAAACATTTTGTTTTATACACTTCTACTAAATCTAAATGCGGATTTATCTCCTGTACTGCATACTCTAATCGATAGGGGTCCTAAAAGGTCACATCAATTTTCATGTCGACAAGGATAAACGATCCACAAAAAATTTCCGCTTTGATGTATAATGTTTCCCCACTGCCATAACACTACTGTCTCTCTACCACTGGATTACTGCTATTAATATTATTAAATATAATAAACTTATAAATCTGCAAGTATAAAAATTGCCGAGATAGCCAGCGTGACTTTAGGATCCGTGTCGGCCTACAATCCGATAATTTTTATCCAAAGGGAACAAAATTGAGAGTTATTAATTCATACCCATTTACAGCAGTAGGCATCAAGATTTTTGCATTCGTCAAGTCGATATCATCTAGTTAATTAAATCCTTTAAACACTTTATAAAGTAGAAACGATTTGTCGAAAAAGGGAAAGTTCTTCACCTATCTAAGCTGTTTTCTCTGGTTGTCGAGTAATTGAGAGTAGCTAACTAGCCACGCGCGATTTATTCGGGGTATTATATACTCTATATCTAAATATCATCTTTATAGCCATCATGATGCCAACTGCCAACCCAGCGTTACGTCCTTGCTTCTCCTGCTCGGACAAAAATGCAATCATCAAGGACCTACAGACCCAGATTGGACGGTATAAGAGGAAAATAGATGAGTTAGAAGGGAAATGGTTCAGTCCCCCTCAAATGAAGGAAATGCAGAAAAGGCTACACCGTAGCGAACACTGCCGGGACGCTCTAATCTCCGAGAGCCGCTCCCAGAGGAGCCTAATAAAGGAGCAGTCCGAAGCCCTACACAAGGTGTACCTACAGGCAGCAACGACCAAAAAGATAGTCAGCATACCCATCAACGAGGCCAACCACATCACGACACCTCTTCTAAGTCGTCTCCTCCTGCAAAGAAGTCATGCCGAGACTGTGTAGAGACCCAGCTCTCACCCAAACAGTCAGACGTTATCTTCATTGGGACAAGTAAAGCGCCCTCGGCGATCGTTCTAACATCCACCGCACCTTCAGCTAACCCAACGACCTCGAAGCCAAAACGCCGGCAATTATCAAGAGCCGAGCGTAAAAGGAAACAGCGGGAACGAATAGCCGCTAAACAAACTGCACAACCGACGAATCTAGCAAGTGAAGTCAGCGCTCCTCCGGCGGCAATAGATCCAACATCGGGGACCTCCGGGCGAATTATCTCCGCCGCTGGAATAACTTGGGAGGAGAATGCCTCCGAGTTTTTCAACTTAGAGGAATTATTAGCGGACGAGGAATGGGGGAAATAAAAGTGCTCCCGGGAACTGATCTTGTTATCCGAAGGGCTGTTGAACTGGATTTATCGGACCTTCCTTCTTTTGTCTTCGCTCATCCCAATATCTCTATTGTATATAATTCTTCGGTGTTTTGCATGTTCAATGTTACAATAAATAATTTTATGTCTTCCCTTGATTTTCATTTATGAGGAGTTCGGCATGATTGTGATAAGTAGTGTTCTCGAGATTTGAAAGTATCAGTTAGTTTGCATTTAAACCAAGAGTAGTAAAGTGGATTGACAATTCAAATAGACGTAAGTCCTTCTATCGGCAGTCGAGGCCTCAGTAAGGAGTAGTCCTAAGGCAGGGGCTCACCTGCTTACTGGCGTCTTGCCGACATAGCACATCTCCAACGCGAAGCAATTCACGGGTGCTATGTTGGAGTATAGGTTATCTGTGGACTCTGCTCGGGGTTGACAAAAGGATAACGATCGTAATCAAGATGGGCATTCATCTCCTAGGCCAAAAATTGAACTCAGAAATGGTCAACCGAGTAGTGCCCCAGCATCTGGAAT
>CAUHTR010005616.1:0-26404 GCA_959609185.1 Schmidtea polychroa | reverse complement strand
ACTCTCGTTCTATCATTCTTCTGGAAAACTGTCATAATTGACGCATCACCTTTAATCGCTACAGATCGTCCGAGAATCACTTCCAGCATCAATTTATTGCTCTCAGAAACTGCAATCCAAACTTTCACGAACTTTACTTCTAAGATCTTAGCGTCGTTTGGAAATTTTAGGCAAGAAGATAATATTTTACTTCCACCGAAAACCTGTCTTGCGAATTAGTCTGCTAAAGTAAAAATGATAATTCGAATTGTATTACTTCGAACCATGTCGGATCTACCATAGGGGGTACCACCGGGGTTTTTCGACAGTTTGTGTGACAGAGGATACCCCGGGTTCGGGATAGCTGACAAAAATCCCAATTTTCGGTATGGGTAGATCTACCTCGCCCAAATTCACTAATTGTCAACAGCTGATTTGCACTTTTAGTTAATGAAAAATGCCACGAGTATTCGAAATAGTTTTTCAGGCGACGTGAACGCCATAAGGATTAATACACCCACTGCTTAGGATAAAATCAACCGTCTACGCAAATGCGCACGGTTAGGAATCAACAGGCGATTTTCGGTTTTTCGATAATAATTAAGTATGGGGTTTTCACAGTAAATGAACAGCAGTGCCAGTACGATCGGCAAATAGAGTAAAGTAGTAAAACAATAACCCGGCGGATCTAATCTCATCCGAACCGCGGTACAATTCTACATGCAATATAAACATTCACACTATAACGTCATGCGTATAATCAGGCGGCCTTATCTCTGGTTTTAAAGAACATAGTAGATTTCCGATAATTCAATATTTAATGGTCAATTCGCGAATGTCTATTGAATCGTTCAAAGTGCAAACAACTACAATTTAACTAGATTTTTCTGTAAGGTCAGGCAGTGGTTTTAAATTAAACATTTTCTCTAGGGTTTTGAAATAAATTTTCTCCCCGTACTGATCGGTAAATCGTATAGGAATGTCACTGTTATCTGTATGAGTTTTGATTTAAATTTTTCCACCAGTAAAATTATCACTTAGTTCGTAATGACATTTTTGTGCTTGAAGTAGGTTAGGTTATGTCAGATATTCCTCAAAATCTTGGTACTGAAAGTGAGACCGGAAACTTGGTTCGCGAGAATAGAATGTAGGTATTTTAGCGTTTTAATACAAAATTACATCATTTTCTAAGATCATTTGTCGCGTCAGCCAGTAAAAGGGATAATTAGATATACGAACAAACTAATGAGATTAAAATTTAACAGCCACGGTTTAGAACTGTCAAAACTCCGAGATTTTTCTAGCGTAGGTGTGGTAAACGAGGTTGATTGTTCTTTTATTTATAAAAGTCTACCGTTATACCGCGCAGTACCGTTGTGCATGATGACTATTATGTTGACTATTAGTAGGAGCATGATTTTGATATATACATTCAATTCGTTTAGATATGTTCAAAATCCCATCAACCGCCAACATTTTACGGCTTTGTTTTTCCTGAGCCAATAAAAATCTCCTCATTAAGACTCTTCAGGCACAAAATGGTTTTCTTAAAAAGAAATCTGATCATATGGAAGGGACCTATTTCTCCCCCGCCCAGATGAAGGAGGTGAGAATGAGATTAACTCGAGCAGAAAGGTGCTGAGATGAGCTGATCGAGGAGAGTCGGGCATTACGAGCATTAATCAAAGAGCAATCGGAGGCGCTGCACAAAGTCTATGTGCAAGCGTCGATCACAAAGAAGATCGTGGACATCCCCATCGCAGAGGAGGATAACGTGTTCCCCCATTATCATTTCCAACTGATGACTTTGGCTACGTCCACACATCGGGCAAGTGTTAGCAGTTTGGACGCCCCCGGCCAACAATCTCTCCTGACGTTGTTTTTACAGGCGTCAGCCAAGCGGCACCAAAGGTAACTGACACATCGGCCCCGGTCACTCTTCCGGAGGCGCAAAGGCTACTAAGCACCGGCAACCTTCTCGGGCCGAGCGAACCAAGAGACGAAGGGCTCTCCAACCCGAAAGGGAAGCGACCTCGATCGCCGCATTTAAGCAACAAACCCCGGCACTCCCAGCGGAAGTACTATCTCGCTCTCCACCTGCATTCCGAGTAGTGCCTCCCTACGAACACTTCTTGGGAAGAGGATGCCCGGGATTTCTTTGACCTCGATGAAATTTTCGCCGGAACTTCACCAAACACTTTGTGATCATTTCTATGTAGTAAATTGTAAATATATTACTTGTTACTGAATGACGAATTTAACTGATTTTAAATGACCCCGTAAATGTTGAGATTTGTCTGTATGGAATTCCTGGGTAGATGGTGATGGTGTTAATTTGAGAAGGTAGGGTAAAGATAAACTGGCGGTGTTAATTCGTGTCCGGAATGTCGTGGATCTTTGTTTTGTGTGTTTATCAGTAACCTGCCTTAGCAGAAAAGGCATAATGGTAGTGGGTTAATCGATGAAGGAAATGATATGAGTAGCACCAATACCGTGAACGATAGCAAATGACGTAAGTCCTTCTAACGGCAGTCGGGAGTTGGTTAAGTCGAGTTGGGATGAAGGAGTAGTCCTAAGACAGGGGCTCACCTGCTTCATCGTGGCTCGCCGACATGGAACAGCACAACATGATGCGAATCATGGGTGTCATGTTAGGATTGTGATCGTGCGGGCATTTGGTTAAGGGTCCCTCGTGAATGCAGCACGGTAAATCTGCGTTGAGGACTATCATCCCTTAGTATGTGGAAATTTCTTGCAGACCCGACCAACGGCCAACAGTAATAATTTATGTAAGAAAACTAAATTTCCAATAAAAAATAAAATCATTTTCAAGTAATAATATTTATTTTATAGTTCATCATCTTTAAATAATCATTTTTTACGAAAAATAATTTGATTATAACTTGTTTAAAACTTTGTTTAAATATAAAAGCAAATTTTATTGTTAGTTTTTTAAATTCAAAGTAAAGTTAATTTGTATATAAACTAAATTTATAACTCTATTTTAGAACAGAATTTCGAAATTATTTATTTAATATTATTTGTGATAAAATTTTAGTGGCTTTTTTGAAAATTCTTTCGTTTCTATCCAGAGAACTACAGTTTATAGTTTGCGAAACTTTATCTCAGTCATTAATGGGTAGTTTAACTTTAAATAATAAATAATGTGATATAAATTTATAGATAAATCAAACTTACTGACATTAGCTGTGGATATTTGAATGAAATTCGGAAAGAACTAGGTGTATTTCTTTATCATAATAAAAATATTTTATTAATTAATTTAAAGGATGCTCATATTCTGTTTTATTAGATGGTTCAATGTTGAATAGATTTCTTTGTTTAGGACTTCGACAACTAAGTAATTGATAATAATTAAAATGAAAAAATAAATACAAATATGTTGATATTATTAGAATTTGTTCTCAGAATAAAATCTTAAAATTAATAATGATAATAATGCTAATAATTAATAATAATACTAATAATTATAATAATAATACTTTAAATAAAAATAATAATAATGCTAGATTACGGACAAATTCCAGAGAAAATCCAGAAGAGTAAGAAAACTGACGGAGAAGCCCTTTAAAAACATTATTTTGTAAAATAAATATAATAGGGTTGGGGGTCCCTCTTTATCCCTTAATTAATATATATTTACAAGCTGATCGTCGTGGTGGGCGGTTGTAATCCAACTAGTGGGAGGCCTCTGTAAATATATATTGTTGTTGGTGAATATATTAATTAATTTGGTTATAGTGCCAATGACGCATTGTCATGCTCGCACACTTGTAATATATTTTTAATACGTTTCAAATGTGCTTGGTAATTGACTACCCTGACATGCTAGGGTAATGTTCGTACGGAAAACTATAATGCCCAGGTTCTTCTGACCGCACAGACGATCCTTGTGGGCGCGAACAAATATCCACCATGTCTTTCAGGCACAGATATTTGGTCACTGCTCATTAGGACTGGCAATACTAAATGCATAAACTTTGCCTTGTCCTCTCATGTCTTTATTTTTTTTAGTTTAAATAATTATTAATAATTGTAAAAAAAGTATGAGGGTTACAAATTTTACATGTGGTAAGTTTTATTTTAAAATTATTTACTAACCCTAATAAGACGCATATTTAAGCCCAAAATACATTTTTTATTAACTCAAAATTTATGATGTAATTCCTTAAAATTTTACTCTTAATTGTTGACGAATTTCTATAGGTTAGTTCATATCACCAATAGATAGAGATAACGATCGAATTTCTCATGATTTTAATAAATGTTTAGTTTTAATATGAGAATAGGTTTTCTTAAGTATAGTATTATATATTTTAAATGTGTATATAAAATTTGGCATAAAAGGCATTGGTTTAGGTGTTTTGAGTGTGAATAAATAACGATGTCATTTTGTAGAGTTTTAAATTCTATCGTTTGAGTTGACAATTCACATTTACCACTCATTATTTTCAAAAATTATAAAACTTCATTTATTATAACTAGAAATCTTAATTTTTTAAAATAGATTAAAATTAAACTTACAAAGTTTTTTAAATTATGTTTTTTAAAATAATATTTAAAGATCATAAGTTTTATTAAATTTAAGAATTCTAAATTAATATTTTATTCTAATTTATTATGAATTAGTTTCAGAAATTAGTAGGTTTTAGTAGTGCAGTAACATATTATCAATTTATAGAATATTGAGAAACATAGTTGAGATATGAATAAACTTAAAAAATAATATATTTACCAATAAGATAATAATTTATTTTTAAGTTCATAAGACCGAGAGAAATTTTATTTTATAATATTTACTGACAGAAATTCGAATTGATATAAATATTTAATACCCTGAGATAAAATCTCACATTCCCCAAATAAAAAATACTAATAAAAATATGAACAGTTTTGCGTAGTGCTAACACATAGTTAACTGGTCATCGGTATGTTATTACTTTACTGCAATATTTTTATAAACTTGTTACAATATGCTTAAACATTTTATAATTGTTGAATTATTTCCAAAACATATCATTACTTTGTTGCATTTTGATGAAAAATATTAATACTTTGTTGTAATTTAATGAAAGGTTTCATAATTTTGTGGTAATTTAGTGTAAAATATTTATTAAATTGCTGCCATTCACCGAAATAATTTCCCACTTTATTGCAACTTAATGAATACTTTATAACATTATTGTAATTTATTGAAAGATTTCGTTATGTTGTTTTGATTTATTGTAATATTTTTATTAATTTTGTTACCATTAACTGAAATAATTTATTATTTTACAATAATTAGTGATTGAATATAGTTTAAAATACAGTAATAGAATTTATTATAATTTAACCCTTTCTAAGGTGGTGGCAATATACTGTACACCATTTTAAACTAATAAAAATATCTAAGTGTAACGCTGTCAGTAATCATTTTTACTTTTGGTACAACTACTGACATATATTGAGCCACGAGAGAACAAATTTATAGCATTTGAAACCATAGATGTGTGTAACTATATAATTATTATTAATAAACTTTGAGTTTTACATCACTTTTAGTTTCCTTTGCCTTAGAAAGGGTTAATGATGTAATGAATTTTACAATTTTGATATTACTCATATGCAATAAGGAGGCAATATCAATGCATGATTTTGATTGGTTGGTATGTGCTTAATCTCTATGACTTGTATGTATTGAATAATAATATTAATATGTGCGTGGTTTAATATATGTATACCCGTGTGAGTGGGTTTATTGTAATATGTATTAACATCTATTACACTAAGGTCTGTGTGTTACTTGTTGATTCTAAATAATTTCCTACCCTTACTCGATTTATTGATAACTATTTTGTAACTAAAACAGGTTGGTTTGTAGATATTTCAATAAAAATGAATGAATGAGAAAGATGTATATTTGTTTAAAAAGATTTGTAAATTCACAAAGTGATGTACTAAAAATGAAATTTCAAAATTTTGATTACATCATAGTCTCATTCTATAGAGAATTAAATTTCAAGAATACTGACATAAAAAATTCTTATAAAAAATCAAAATTTATGATGTAATCAATGATTTAAATAAATTTAAAATTAATACATAATCAATAATTAAAAAAAAATTTAATTTAAAAAAAAGTTGGTAGGGGGTATTTAAAAATTTTTTTTTAAAAAAGTAGGGGGTATTTGGATCTGGACCCCACATAACTATCTACTCACTTCCAATGAATTTACTTGATTTAGGGGCAGATAATCTAATAGGAGATCAAGTAAGTTCACTAAACAAATATGATATCACTAAAAAACTGTTTTTTCTTCTGCTTTGAGAGCTTGCTCTTTACTTCTTTCACTATATTTTTGACTACAGCCAGAATGGCAATTTGCCTGAGTCAAAAGCTCCTTTTTATAGATAACTCATCTCATTAAAGTTTCCATAAAACTAACCCCACACAAACCTGATTCTCAATATTTTGTTTTGCTTGTCAAGCTTGGAGTTTTCAAATTAATTTATTTTTTTATACTTAATTAATTAATTAGTTTGTATTTCTTTAATAATTTTGTTGGATGTGCAGAGAAATTTAAATGTGCAAATCAATAAAATGCTAAAACTTATAAAAGTTTAAAAATTAAAAATTGACATATTTCGGTGGATACGGGTATATATCACCAGTCAGACCAAGAGGAGCAATTGGTTGGGAAAGTAGGATCACGCCAGGCGACGAGCATGCAAGAATTACCGAATTGGTGGTCAATCAAACCGTATTCTCGACATAGTATATGAGCCGGATCCCACATCAATCAATTATGCCAGTGTTCCAACGTGTTTTCGAAATAAAGTTGTTTGTTCCACGTAGTGTTTTGTTTTGGATGAGAATATTCTTCGTAATCAATATTATAGCATATGACGCAATTTCATTTGCTTTAAATTCACGTTTTCGAATTATTAGCGTGTAAAATAAGGGAACCTGATTGGAGTTAAGCATAAACCTTCTATCAGAAGTTCTAGAACCCACGCAAATGCTTAACAAATATAGTGTACAGAGTTGCACTCACTCATCATGAGTATTAAACCACACGACACATTACCAAAATTGATCACTCAACGGGTGTTGAATGGAAGAGTAAGCAATTGTATATTGGGTTGCGTCAGAAACGACCCGAAAGGGTAAAATGTGGACTACCTGAGAAATACCTGCGACCTGCCAATAACATTGATAATCAACCTGAAATAATTTATAATTTGCAAAATATATAGGAAGATAAATAATGGTAAATAAGGAAAAGTAATATTCGTAATATTTGGCAAAATAGAGATGCCAAAATTTATAATAATAATAGTAATATTTTGTTTAAAAAAAATTATAAAGNAACGCTGTCAGTAATCATTTTTACTTTTGGTACAACTACTGACATATATTGAGCCACGAGAGAACAAATTTATAGCATTTGAAACCATAGATGTGTGTAACTATATAATTATTATTAATAAACTTTGAGTTTTACATCACTTTTAGTTTCCTTTGCCTTAGAAAGGGTTAATGATGTAATGAATTTTACAATTTTGATATTACTCATATGCAATAAGGAGGCAATATCAATGCATGATTTTGATTGGTTGGTATGTGCTTAATCTCTATGACTTGTATGTATTGAATAATAATATTAATATGTGCGTGGTTTAATATATGTATACCCGTGTGAGTGGGTTTATTGTAATATGTATTAACATCTATTACACTAAGGTCTGTGTGTTACTTGTTGATTCTAAATAATTTCCTACCCTTACTCGATTTATTGATAACTATTTTGTAACTAAAACAGGTTGGTTTGTAGATATTTCAATAAAAATGAATGAATGAGAAAGATGTATATTTGTTTAAAAAGATTTGTAAATTCACAAGTGATGTACTAAAAATGAAATTTCAAAATTTTGATTACATCATAGTCTCATTCTATAGAGAATTAAATTTCAAGAATATTGACATAAAAAATTCTTATAAAAAATCAAAATTTATGATGTAATCAATTATTTAAATAAAATTAATACATAATCAATAATTAAAAAAAAATTTAATTTAAAAAAAAGTTGGGAGGGGGTATTTAAATTTTTTTTTTAAAAAGTAGGGGGTATTTGGATCTGGACCCCACATAACTATCTACTCACTTCCAATGAATTTACTTGATTTAGGGGCAGATAATCTAATAGGAGATCAAGTAAGTTCACTAAACAAATATGATATCACTAAAAAACTGTTTTTTCTTCTGCTTTGAGAGCTTGCTCTTTACTTCTTTCACTATATTTTTGACTACAGCCAGAATGGCAATTTGCCTGAGTCAAAAGCTCCTTTTTATAGATAACTCATCTCATTAAAGTTTCCATAAAACTAACCCCACACAAACCTGATTCTCAATATTTTGTTTTGCTTGTCAAGCTTGGAGTTTTCAAATTAATTTATTTTTTTATACTTAATTAATTAATTAGTTTGTATTTCTTTAATAATTTTGTTGGATGTGCAGAGAAATTTAAATGTGCAAATCAATAAAATGCTAAAACTTATAAAAGTTAAAAAATTAAAAATTGACATATTTCGGTGGATACGGGTATATATCACCAGTCAGACCAAGAGGAGCAATTGGTTGGGAAAGTAGGATCACGCCAGGCGACGAGCATGCAAGAATTACCGAATTGGTGGTCAATCAAACCGTATTCTCGACATAGTATATGAGCCGGATCCCACATCAATCAATTATGCCAGTGTTCCAACGTGTTTTCGAAATAAAGTTGTTTGTTCCACGTAGTGTTTTGTTTTGGATGAGAATATTCTTCGTAATCAATATTATAGCATATGACGCAATTTCATTTGCTTTAAATTCACGTTTTCGAATTATTAGCGTGTAAAATAAGGGAACCTGATTGGAGTTAAGCATAAACCTTCTATCAGAAGTTCTAGAACCCACGCAAATGCTTAACAAATATAGTGTACAGAGTTGCACTCACTCATCATGAGTATTAAACCACACGACACATTACCAAAATTGATCACTCAACGGGTGTTGAATGGAAGAGTAAGCAATTGTATATTGGGTTGCGTCAGAAACGACCCGAAAGGGTAAAATGTGGACTACCTGAGAAATACCTGCGACCTGCCAATAACATTGATAATCAACCTGAAATAATTTATAATTTGCAAAATATATAGGAAGATAAATAATGGTAAATAAGGAAAAGTAATATTCGTAATATTTGGCAAAATAGAGATGCCAAAATTTATAATAATAATAGTAATATTTTGTTTAAAAAAAATTATAAAGAAGTTTGACGGTTCTTGTGACCAGAAATAAACCAGTGTAAAGAAGCTTGTGGATGGGCACGGGGTGTATTTAAAAGGTTATGCGTTACAAATTTATAATAATTTAATAAGTACAGATAGAAATCTGAATGAATTTGTCCAAAATTTGAGAGAAGAAAGTAATAAAATGTACAAAGAATGTATATACAATTTAAAAATAGATTGATAAATTTTGATATCAATTAATCTATATTTTGTTGGGATATCGCTTTTTTGATAATTAAGAACACCAATAAAATCAAAAACAAATTCATTAAAGACTTTAATTATTAATTCAAATAAAAACCTAACAATAACATATAATCGTTATTTTCTGGATAAACTTGCAGATGAGTAAAATGACTTGTGTTGTAGGTTTCGCCTTGCAAATGAAGATAAATAAACTTTGAAAAATTTAATTTCGATATTATTGAAGCATATTCTTCAGGACAAGGATTTTTTATATTAATCATTGTATTTAGTTTGAAATAACGAGGAAAACCATCAATAACAAGATTCAGTAAAAACTGAATTAAAATAACGCTCCGGAAATTTGAATGAAAATCACGCCATTTGATGATGAATTTTTAGAATATTCGATAATTTCACTATAGAATCTTATCAGATATTCAAAGGCGTCTTTAGAAATTTGTCGCCCCTGTGCTATAAACTATAATGCGCCCTAAAAAAACAATTTTTACAAAAATATATTATGTTTATTAATAATATTACACATTATTGCATATACATATATTAATATTATATATTACATCATTTTATTTCAATGACTAGGATAACAAACGAACAAAAAAAACAATAAAAAAATAATATTAAATTAACTAATTTTTTTTCGATTTTCTTTAATTTTGTTTTGTTTATAATTTTTCAATTTTTTTTTCAATTTTATCAAATTTATGGCTTTTATAAAATTTACGGCGCCCCCTGTGCTTAGCACAGTTAGCACAATGGAAGAGACGGCGCTGCAGATATTTAATTGTGTTTGTGAACCAAGATATAAAAAGAATCGGACACATGGGATGAAATGTGCGCCATCTAATTTCTGTTTGGACAATAACAAGAAACATTTCTCTCTGAAAAGATATTACATTTTTCGTCTTATTTACAAAAATACAAAAATAAATTTTATCTATTATCTTATAAAATAAATTTTAAAAATTATGGCAAATTAAAAAGAAAAATTAATTTTTTAACGTTTTGTTTTAGTATTTCGAAGATACATTTGATAAACGTTGTTATGGCTTCTAGTAAATTCTATTTTTGGTTATATGAAATTTGTCTTTCCTTAAATTTTGTAAATATTTCAATTTAATTATCTTCCTAATCTTATTAGGTGAAAAAATTGAATTATGTCTTTAATGTCAATATTGCAAAGATTTTTATTGAAAAATAAACGGAATTTAATATTTTTAGGTGTAATTGTCATGCTACTTATATATTATTTACAGCTTAATAAAGGGTTAGATAATGTTGATGACATCTTCATTCAAAAAGGGAAAATAATTGAAAAGGATTACAAAGCTATTCTAAAGAAAGAAGTGGTCCCAATTCCAATTAGTAAAACTCCTCTAGCAAATTTATCATCATTGAAATGCAACGATAAGTCAATACCAATTTTCATTTCAAAATTCGCCAAAGCTAATTATTCATCGGAAGGTTTACAAGTTGTTTCCTTAATAAAAATGAGCAAAAAAGTTGATTTTCATTTTATTGATATCGGTTGTAATTTGGGGGTTTATTCCTTAAATATGGCCTGCAGGGGTCACGATGTCATTGCCGTGGAAGCCAATGCTGAGATGGTGAAAATCTTTAGCCATTCTATTAGGAAAAATAATTTTATGAAACAAATCCTTCTGCTTCATTACGCTGTGACTGATTCCAAAGAGGAATTTGAATTGAAAATTTATGAAAATGAAGATCCGATTGGGAAAATTACGAAGGACTCTGAAAGTAGTTCAAAAGTCGTTAAAGAAATCTCTATGGATGCTATTATACCGTTAATAAAGCACAAAAATGTCATAATGAAAATTGACATAGAAAGAACCGGAATAACTGCATTACAAAAATCCCAAAATTTATTCAATAAATATAAAGTATTATTTATCCTGATGGAGTGGGCTATTATCAAGCAAAACGTTGAAGTGGATTTTGTTTTTAAATTCATGGCGAGTCACAATTATTCTCCCTGTGAAGTTTCAGGCTCTCCTTTGTTATTGAAGGATTACATGAGGTGGCCAGCAAATGTCATTTGGAAGCTTGGCGGATTGTGATAATTTGTCGGAATTTTTATTCCTTTTCTTTTTTAGGAGTTTTTTGAATAGCTTTGTTCAATTTTGCCTATCTGATTCATTTATCAAATATATTTGATTTAATTTTTCTGTGTTATTTAGCTTTATTATCTTCATTGAAACTGATATTCAGCTCACCGTAATGAGGAGTCGGAATGATTTCGTTAAATGATTCATTAATTTTACCTTTATTACAACATCACGGGATTATTCTAAATTTCAATAGGAAATCAGTTAGAAATGCATACTTACTAAATTGTCATTGGATAATATATTGATTTAATTAAATCAATTACATTTCATATACAAGGCGAGTAATCATGATGTGTGTATACTTGTGTGTGTACTTGATTGCTACTGTTTGTATGTAAGTGTTGTGTGTGCTGCCAATCATCGTGCGTGCGCCAAGGGCCCACGCTTCATCTATTCCACTGCAACAGTATTGTATTGAATTATCTATTAATTTCTGTCGTTCTAAATATTTAATTAGAAAATATAACATTATATGATTCAGGGTTGTAGCTATGGGGTGCATTTGCCCCCCCCCCAAATAAATAGATTATCAAATATAAATTAGGGGTGAAATATTTTAATAACTTAATTGATTTCTATCAAAAAGATATTGATTGAAACAAAAATTTGAATCCCCCTTTGCTGCAGGGAGCTACTAACTCTTCATCTTAAAAGTATTCACAAAACAGTTTTCGGAACTGAAAGAAGTCCAATTAAACTTCTGAATGCAATTTATGACAAAAAACTGCAAGATATATTTGCTAATATCTGCCTCGCCATTAAACTGTTTTGTACCGTACCAGTTACGGTTTCTTCAGCTGAAAGATCATTGAGCAGGCTGGCAAATTCATTAAAAACATGGCAAAGAAGCACAACTAGTCAAGATCGACTCAATCATCTAGCAATTTTAAGTATCGAAAAAGATTTAGCAAAGAAAGTTGATTTTAATGTTGTCATTGAAAAATTTGCATTGACAAAAGCTAGAAAATATAGTCTACTTTGAGATAATTTTTGATATTATTGTAAGTTTTTACCATAGTCTATGTTTTTTTAAAATGTAAAGCTAAAAACTGTAGTTTATTTTTAATAAATTTTTAATGTTACTTTCTTGCCATCATTAAATCCGCCCTATTTTATCATAATTCCTGTAGAGCATCAAGCGGTATATAGTTTGGGGGCCCGCCGAAAATCCTGGCCTGGGGGTCCACTTTAGGATGTGGGGCCCATGGATTGCAACAAAAATTTGAAATTAAAATTAAACCGATTACTACAGACGAATTAATATTATATTGAAATATATTCTATGTAATATACATTGTTAATAATTAATAATAAATTTGTTAATTATCTTATAATATTTTTTTCTATTTTTCTGTGCCAACTTTTAACATTGCTCGATGAATTGCAATAATTTTGACCCCCCTACCCAAAATAGAAAAAAAATTAAGATAATTACCAAATTTATCATTAATTCGTGTTTGTCCCTTCATTACTCCAGAAATAATTTTATCCGGATTTTTTAATGTCTTGATGAATATATGACAAAGCCAAACCGTTTAACTTTTTTTTCATCCAAGGTATTTCTTAAATATGACTTCAGGTATTTAAATGATGAAAATGAACGCTCTGCTGTACAAGTTGATACCGACAAAGTAGCAAATATTGTGAGAAGAATATAAATATTTTTCTAAAAAATTGGATCACATATTGCTAAAGTACTTACAGCAGTCGGTTTGATTTTAATTTCTTCAAATTTTTTGTAACCTAATTTATATTTGATAATTTATTTGAGGAGGGGCAAATGCCCCCTATGCCCCCCTCCTAGCCACGTCCCTAGGTATCACCGATCCCTGATCGCTAGTATAGGTAAAAATGGACCAATTTTACAAGTTGAATTTCCTATGTCTTTTTCTACAAACCTTTTGGTGCAATTGACTATTTATTAAGATTTATGATAATCCCAATAGCCCTCAACTAATTATTAAATAAATCCTATATGTAATATTTAATAAATTATCATTTTACAGATCTATTTTTAGAAAGATACCAAAAATATAAAAGATATCTTTGCCCCTCCCATTACCCTGTCCCATCCTGGCCTATGAAATTGTCCTCTTTCAATGATAATCATTTCTTTCTTGCTGGTTAAAGTATGCGGTTTTATGATTGAAATTAACCACCTTACCGGTTATTAAAAATTTTTAAACAAAGCCTTTTTTGGCAAATAAATTTCTAGAAGTTGAAAAATTAGAAATGAAAACAACCCATGAGATTTCCAATGCGGCTGGAGGTAATACAGAAAAAAGTAATGCCTGAAATGTGCCACAAATATATCCGTTCCACGCCGATGATTTTTATAAATACTCATTTACACAAATTACGCTTGAATTTTCACTTAGCAAATTTATCACAAAATCAATAATAAAAGATGTGAAATTTCTGTTTCTTATCCTCGTACACCTAATTCCGAAATACAAGAGTTTCTATAATCTAAAAAAATCGATAAAGTTATAGTATAGGAACACAAAAACTTACCCGTGTGTAAAAATGTGTTGGGTATTTTGTGCAAGTCGGTATCACAGTCTGGCTCCTTGGTGTCCTTTTGAAATTAAGTTAAACAACCCAACACAAAAATCTTTATTCGAGACTAATGCAATTACACTTTGATAACACTCTTTATTGACACAACCACTCTTTAAACAACTCTTTTTGCTCTGCACTTTTCAATACCAATGTAAATCTTGCACAGGAATTATTCTTACAACGAGAGATGTCCCTTTCTGGTACTCTCGAGTAGTATGATGTGGGCTCCCCAGACCATGAGCTCCCCCGGCCACATATACCCCCTCCCCCCCCCCCCGGGAAATTTTTTTTTTTAAAATAAAAGGTCAAGGTCATTTATTTATTTTTTTTTTAATTTAATTTTTTGTTTTAATTAATTGGCCGGGCGAGCTCCTACTTTTTTTCATCCCAAAAATTAATGTTCCCGCCAACAGATTTTATTGAACGATACCTCATCTTAAAGCTCAGTCCAAGACCTTTCGAATGAGCCATGGAAGGTATCATCATCATTAATATTGACAAAGTTATTAACGTTTTCCCGAGACCATTTTCAAAGTTAAATTATTATTATTATTCAAAATATTATTAAGTGGCCGGGCGGGCTCCTACTTTTTTCCATCCCAAAAGCTATCGTTCCCATTATCCGAATTTATTAATCGATAACTTATTTTGAAGCTTAGTGTAAGATCTATCTAATGATATATAAATATTATTAATATCATTAACATCGGCAAAGTTATTAACGTTTTCCCGAGACCATTTTTCAAGGCCATTTATTTTTCAAAATATTATTTTCAAGGTCATTTATTTTTCAAGGTCATTTAATTTTCAAGGTTATTTATTTTTTCAAGGTCATTTAATTTTTCAAGGTCATATTTTAAAATTTAAATGTACAGAGTTCCCGCAAACAAATATTATTCCACGATAGCTCATTTTAAAGCCCGATCCAAGACCTTTTGATTGATCCATAGAAGGTATCATCATCATTAATATTGACAAAGTTATTAACATTTTACCAAAATCATTTTCAAGGTCATATAATTATTAGGTGGTCCAGCGGGCACATGGTTTTCGTTTGCCCAAAGGTTTTCGTTCCCATTATCCGAATTTATTAATCGATAGCTTATTTTAAAGCCCTGTGCAAGATCTATCTATTGATATATAAATATTATTATTATCATTATTATTGGCAAAATTATTAACGTTTTACCAAAAATCATTTTCAAGGTCATTTATTTTTCAAGGTCATTTATTTTTTCAAGGTCATTTTTTTTTCAAGGTCATTCATTTTTTCAAGGTCATTTATTTTTTCAAGGTCATTTTTTTCAAGGTCATTCATTTTTTCAAGGTCATTTATCTTTCAAGGTCATTTATATTTTCAAGGTCATTTCTTTTTCAAGGTCAAGGTCAAATTTTAATAAAAGGTTAAGGCCAAATTTTTAATAAAAGGTCACGGTCAAGGTCAAATTTTAAACAAAGACATATGACTCATCAAGGTCATTTCAAGGTCGCGTGACTCATCCAAGGTCATTCCCAAGGTCATATGACTCATCGTGATGACTCATCAAGGTCATTTATTTTTTCAAGGTCAAGGACATTTTTTTTTCAAGGTCATTTATTATTATTATTATTATTATTATTATTATTATTATTATTATATACTCCTAGTCTATCCGACAAAATATTTTGTCCCCCTATGGGTACTGCACACAAGGGTACTTCTCACACTCAACAAGTCACATGGGTATTGTTCACAAAGTTACTGGTAAAAATATTCAAGACAAAACTTTCTAAATTCTAAATATTATTCTTTAAATATACACTAAAATTTATTAACACATTCACATTCATCATCTCCACAGTTCATAACATTTTCAACAACATGATCTATACAATCCCTATATACACACGGTTCAGTATCCGTAAATTCCTCCATAACTTCATCAATTTCTTGAATGCTTTCCTCATCATCTTGAGTGTTTTCTTCAGTTGTTTCATCAAATCCTGAATCTTCACTCTCTGCTACCCAGTCTATATTTAATGCGTTTGTAACAGATAATATATCCTCCATTTTCACACCAGATATTTCTGATAATTTTTCCAATAAAAAGTTTATTATAAATTCTAAATATTAAATAATTTGATAATTAACTAATCATATTAACCTTTTTCTGTAGCCATTATTAGTATTTTAAAACTATAGTATATATTTGTTTATAGAAAATATAGAATATAAGCGAAAACAAATATAACTAAATACATTTATTAAATACAACATTAAAATATCTGTGAAAGTCTAGCAGACATAATTTTCCAAATTGGAGAATACACATCATTATTATCAACTTTATATCCTTGGATTGCAATTGTTATATACCAATTTTCGTTTTCTTTGAAACTGATTTCATCAAAGAAATCATAAAATTTTGCATATCGGTTGTTGAAAAATGCATTTTGATTGCATGTCAGATTCGTATTCAACCTTTTGAAAACATCATCTATGGTTTTAATATCTAACATGGAAAGCGTGCCGGTTAAGAATTGAAATTGGGTAGGAATAAGCTTGATCGGTGACACCAATTTCATATTGATTTCTTCTTTTAAAAAATACATTTTATAGTTGTGGAACATTTGAACAGGTTGTACAAGTTCCGGAACAACTTTTGGTTTTTCAGTGCTTGAAATTTTCTTGGTCATTGTGAATTATGATTAAAATGAAATGGTACAGGGTTTTTATACCTATGACTATTGTTTATCATCCAATCAGATTGCAGCATGTTTTTGTTTTAATTGAATGATAAATAATTAATTAAGTGATAATAAAAAATCTAAAAATTCTTTTCCTTCAATTATTGATTTAATTTCAGATATGATATTATCAACTATACATTTGTAATCAATATTTTTTATTCCAAGAATTACTATCTTACCGCTAGCGAATATATTTACACACATAGGGTTATATTTTATATATCTCAAAGCTGGAAATATTTCTGGTTCATAAAAGCATGGTATTAATTTAGCTAATTTATTTAAATTACAAGAAAAACCTATATCGGAAGTTACGGTTATCGATTGTATTTCTAAATCATAAACATTATATTCACTAGCTTTGATTATTTCCTTACACCCCATAATTCTACATTTACCAGTTTTGAAATATATTATTGGATATTTATTACTTCTATTGATAAGTTGTTGTGGTTTCCCTATTGGAAATACCATTTTTGATACATCAGTTTTTGCCCTGTAATTTATATTTGAAAGCATTTTAATGAAATAATTTTAAAAACTTTGATATATATAGGTATTTAAAAACAGAGTTCATTTACATTATCAATATAAACAATAATTATATAGTTTAAATTTAAAACAAAAATAATGGAATTACGAAATGATGCAGTATACCAAATCGTTGGTCCAAGTGGCAGCGGGAAAACTTTATTTGTTTGTAAATTACTAAAATCAAATTTGTTTAAACAAAATTCAACAATATTTATTGGCATAGGGGCGCCGACGAAGAACACGGATTGACACAATCAAGTTTCTGTCAGTTGAAAAACATGAAAATAGTAAAGGGTTTTGATAAAAACTGGTCAAGTCGTTTGAAGAAAGATGATGTCATCATTATCGATGATTTGTATCAAGAAGCCAATAAAGAAAAGGACTTTAATAATTTATTCACAAAAATCAGCAGACATGTTGGTGTAACGGTTATTTTCATAACACAAAATCTATTTCATCAAGGTGGTGCACATCGAACACGTAATTTAAATGTACAATATTTAGTTATTTTCAAGAATCCTAGAGATGCAACTGTCATCGATTTTCTTGGACGACAAGCATACCCTAATAACCGTAATTTTCTTATCAATGCATTTCAAGATGCTACGAAAATACCGCATGGGTATATATTTCTCGATTTCACACAACAATGTCCTGATGATATACGCGTAAAAACAGATATTTTCAACCCAAAAGGTGCCATGGTATATAAACAAAGTTCAAAACAAAGTTGAAAACATATAAATCATGTTTTCAAAAACAAGGATATCGGGTAAAAAACAACCAAAAGTTCCACCAACAACTAGTTATACTCCATCTAAAGAACTTATTACAGAAAATTTTCCTGCAATGAATCTTATTTCGAAAAATCCTAAACCTAAACCTAAAAGTAAAACCACTAAGAAAGTAAAAGTTGTTAAAAATCATCGGAGTTTCCCGTTTTTCAATACATTGTTAAAGGCACCAAGTATGAAAAGAAACAGTATTTTGCAATCATTTCCAAATTATGTTGTCGATGATTTACTCGATATTATACTTAAAGTAGTCAAAGGCAAGATTAAAATCAGTAAATCTAAAAAGCAATTATTGAGTAAACATAGGAAACCTTTGCTATCATTAGTAAATAATAAAAATCGTCAACAAATGAGAAAAATTATATATAAACAACAAGGGGGATTTATCGGTGCATTGATACCTTTAGCAATATCATTATTAGGTGGAATAATAGGAAGTCGATCATAAACAATGGGTGCTAATCCTTCATTACCAGACATTAAATTTAATATTAAATCTTCTTGTTGTAATGGAGAAGATTTGGACGAACCCCGAAGACGAAGCCGGTTTTGGTGGAGTGGCAAAATTAAGGAAAAGAGTTCCGAATTCGAAAAAGGAAACTCAGAAGTGGTTATCAGACCAGCTTGCCTACAGTTTGAACAAACCAATGCAGAAACGATTCCCAACAAGAGCATATAAAACATATGGAATAAATGATTTATGGCAAATGGATTTGATGGAGATGATACCCTATTCGAAAATTAACAATGGGTATAAATATATTTTAACATGTATTGATGTATTCAGTCGGTTTGCCCGAGCAATACCCGTCAAGGCAAAATCTGCAGATGAAATGTCCAAAGCTGTTAATCATTTATTTAAAGATGGACATCCTAAAAACTTGCAAACTGATTTAGGTATTAATATTATTATTTTTATTATTATTATTATTATTTTAGGTAAAGAATTCTACAACAGTAAAGTCAAGCAAATCCTCAATAAACTGAAAATAAACCATTACTCAGTACATTCTCAATACAAAGCTGCTCATGTTGAAAGATTTAACCGAACTTTGAGAGATAGATTAAAGAAATTATTCGTGCATCAAGGTAATAAAAAATGGGTATTGGTTTTACCAAAAATAATAACCAGTTATAATCACTCATCACATCAAGGACTGAATGGATTAAGGCCGATTGATATCACGTCAAAAACAAACTATTCTAAAAAGCCTGAAAAAATTACAAAACCGAAATATAAAGTAGGTGACCATGTTAGAATTAGTAAAATTAGTGCATCACCATTTATTAAAAATTTCGATACGAATTGGAGTGATGAAGTCTTTGTAATTTCAAAAATAAATACTAAACAGAATCCTGTAATGTATGTCATCAAAGACAATGATAACAATATTGTACAAGGAAAATTTTATGAGCAAGAATTACAAGTTATTCCTCCCCCAAAAGTATTTAGAATTCAAAAGATATTGAAAACTAAAAAGGTCGGCAAGGATAAACAATACTATGTCAAATGGCATGGTTATCAAAACCCATCATGGATATCAGAAAAGGATCTAGTAAAGTGAATTTTTATACTATATTACCAAGCAATAGTTGCCCGCTTATTCATCCAGATAATCAAGCCAATAAATTCATGGTCAATCTCCAGAATCCGATTTCTTTAAATGGTGACTGGGAAGTTGCACTGCAAGATTTTACATTCGTGTACAATACATTCCCATTTTATAGTCAATGTAAGATTGATTTCAAAAGGAATGTTATGAAAACATGTAGTGGTATCTTTATTATCAGTAATTATGATAAAACATATCATATTCCGAATCAAATATTAGATCAGCATTGCTCTATGTTTTACAAGGATGGATTAAATATCAGTTGTGATTTTAAACCATTTACAATAACATTCGAATATATTGAAGATGCCAGACGAATGGGTTGCAATAAGTTGAAAAATGAAGTTATGGAAACAGAATATTTATTACGCTTTGATCTATTTGAAGCAAACAGTGTAATGAGAGAAGAAATCAAAATTTCAGTGTCGTATAATAATGAAGTTGAAGAATCATTCACCTTCGCTGACGAATTATATATTGATAAACTTAGTATAGTATTATATATTTTAAATGTGTATATAAAATTTAGGCATTGGTTTAGGTGTTTTGAGTGTGAATAAATAACGATGTCATTTTGTAGAGTTTTAAATTCTATCGTTTGAGTTGACAATTCACATTTACCACTCATTATTTTCAAAAATTATAAAACTTCATTTATTATAACTAGAAATCTTAATTTTTTAAAATAGATTAAAATTAAACTTACAAAGTTTTTTAAATTATGTTTTTTAAAATAATATTTAAAGATCATAAGTTTTATTAAATTTAAGAATTCTAAATTAATATTTTATTCTAATTTATTATGAATTAGTTTCAGAAATTAGTAGGTTTTAGTAGTGCAGTAACATATTATCAATTTATAGAATATTGAGAAACATAGTTGAGAAATGAATAAACTTAAAAAATATTATATTTACCAAAAAGATAATAATTTATTTTTAAGTTCATAAGACCGAGAGAAATTTTATTTTATAATATTTACTGACAGAAATTCGAATTGATATAAATATTTAATACCCTGAGATAAAATCTCACATTCCCCAAATAAAAAATACTAATAAAAATATGAACAGTTTTGCGTAGTGCTAACACATAGTTAACTGGTCATCGGTATGTTATTACTTTACTGCAATATTTTTATAAACTTGTTACAATATGCTTAAACATTTTATAATTGTTGAATTTTTTTCCAAAATATGTCATTACTTTGTTGCATTTTGATGAAAAATATTAATACTTTGTTGTAATTTAATGAAAGGTTTCATAATTTTGTGGTAATTTAGTGTAAAATATTTATTAAATTGCTGCCATTCACCGAAATAATTTCCCACTTTATTGCAACTTAATGAATACTTTATAACATTATTGTAATTTATTGAAAGATTTCGTTATGTTGTTTTGATTTATTGTATTATTTTTATTAATTTTATTACCATTAACTGAAATAATTTATTATTTTACAATAATTAGTGATTGAATATAGTTTAAAATACAGTAATAGAATTTATTATTATTTAACCCTTTCTAAGGTGGTGGCAATATACTGTACACCATTTTAAACTAATAAAAATATCTAAGTGTAACGCTGTCAGTAATCATTTTTACTTTTGGTACAACTACTGACATATATTGAGCACGAGAGAACAAATTTATAGCATTTGAAACCATAGATGTGTGTAACTATATAATTATTATTAATAAACTTTGAGTTTTACATCACTTTTAGTTTCCTTTGCCTTAGAAAGGGTTAATGATGTAATGAATTTTACAATTTTGATATTACTCATATGCAATAAGGAGGCAATATCAATGCATGATTTTGATTGGTTGGTATGTGCTTAATCTCTATGACTTGTATGTATTGAATAATAATATTAATATGTGCGTGGTTTAATATATGTATACCCGTGTGAGTGGGTTTATTGTAATATGTATTAACATCTATTACACTAAGGTCTGTGTGTTACTTGTTGATTCTAAATAATTTCCTACCCTTACTCGATTTATTGATAACTATTTTGTAACTAAAACAGGTTGGTTTGTAGATATTTCAATAAAAATGAATGAATGAGAAAGATGTATATTTGTTTAAAAAGATTTGTAAATTCACAAGTGATGTACTAAAAATGAAATTTCAAAATTTTGATTACATCATAGTCTCATTCTATAGAGAATTAAATTTCAAGAATATTGACATAAAAAATTCTTATAAAAAATCAAAATTTATGATGTAATCAATTATTTAAATAAAATTAATACATAATCAATAATTAAAAAAAAATTTAATTTAAAAAAAAGTTGGGAGGGGGTATTTAAATTTTTTTTTTAAAAAGTAGGGGGTATTTGGATCTGGACCCCACATAACTATCTACTCACTTCCAATGAATTTACTTGATTTAGGGGCAGATAATCTAATAGGAGATCAAGTAAGTTCACTAAACAAATATGATATCACTAAAAAACTGTTTTTTCTTCTGCTTTGAGAGCTTGCTCTTTACTTCTTTCACTATATTTTTGACTACAGCCAGAATGGCAATTTGCCTGAGTCAAAAGCTCCTTTTTATAGATAACTCATCTCATTAAAGTTTCCATAAAACTAACCCCACACAAACCTGATTCTCAATATTTTGTTTTGCTTGTCAAGCTTGGAGTTTTCAAATTAATTTATTTTTTTATACTTAATTAATTAATTAGTTTGTATTTCTTTAATAATTTTGTTGGATGTGCAGAGAAATTTAAATGTGCAAATCAATAAAATGCTAAAACTTATAAAAGTTTAAAAATTAAAAATTGACATATTTCGGTGGATACGGGTATATATCACCAGTCAGACCAAGAGGAGCAATTGGTTGGGAAAGTAGGATCACGCCAGGCGACGAGCATGCAAGAATTACCGAATTGGTGGTCAATCAAACCGTATTCTCGACATAGTATATGAGCCGGATCCCACATCAATCAATTATGCCAGTGTTCCAACGTGTTTTCGAAATAAAGTTGTTTGTTCCACGTAGTGTTTTGTTTTGGATGAGAATATTCTTCGTAATCAATATTATAGCATATGACGCAATTTCATTTGCTTTAAATTCACGTTTTCGAATTATTAGCGTGTAAAATAAGGGAACCTGATTGGAGTTAAGCATAAACCTTCTATCAGAAGTTCTAGAACCCACGCAAATGCTTAACAAATATAGTGTACAGAGTTGCACTCACTCATCATGAGTATTAAACCACACGACACATTACCAAAATTGATCACTCAACGGGTGTTGAATGGAAGAGTAAGCAATTGTATATTGGGTTGCGTCAGAAACGACCCGAAAGGGTAAAATGTGGACTACCTGAGAAATACCTGCGACCTGCCAATAACATTGATAATCAACCTGAAATAATTTATAATTTGCAAAATATATAGGAAGATAAATAATGGTAAATAAGGAAAAGTAATATTCGTAATATTTGGCAAAATAGAGATGCCAAAATTTATAATAATAATAGTAATATTTTGTTTAAAAAAAATTATAAAGAAGTTTGACGGTTCTTGTGACCAGAAATAAACCAGTGTAAAGAAGCTTGTGGATGGGCACGGGGTGTATTTAAAAGGTTATGCGTTACAAATTTATAATAATTTAATAAGTACAGATAGAAATCTGAATGAATTTGTCCAAAATTTGAGAGAAGAAAGTAATAAAATGTACAAAGAATGTATATACAATTTAAAAATAGATTGATAAATTTTGATATCAATTAATCTATATTTTGTTGGGATATCGCTTTTTTGATAATTAAGAACACCAATAAAATCAAAAACAAATTCATTAAAGACTTTAATTATTAATTCAAATAAAAACCTAACAATAACATATAATCGTTATTTTCTGGATAAACTTGCAGATGAGTAAAATGACTTGTGTTGTAGGTTTCGCCTTGCAAATGAAGATAAATAAACTTTGAAAAATTTAATTTCGATATTATTGAAGCATATTCTTCAGGACAAGGATTTTTTATATTAATCATTGTATTTAGTTTGAAATAACGAGGAAAACCATCAATAACAAGATTCAGTAAAAACTGAATTAAAATAGCGCTCCGGAAATTTGAATGAAAATCACGCCATTTGATGATGAATTTTTAGAATATTCGATAATTTCACTATAGAATCTTATCAGATATTCAAAGGCGTCTTTAGAAATTTGTCGCCCCTGTGCTATAAACTATAATGCACCCCTAAAAAAACAATTTTTACAAAAATATATTATGTTTATTAATAATATTACACATTATTGCATACATATATTAATATTATATATTACATCATTTTATTTCAATGACTAGGATAACAAACGAACAAAAAAAACAATAAAAAAATAATATTAATAATATTAAATAATATTAAATAATATTAAAATATATATATATATATATATATTATATATATATATATTAATATATTATATATATATATATATATATATATATAAATTTACATATTAAACCTAATTTTTTTTTCGATTTTCTTTAATTTTGTTTTGTTTATAATCTCTCAATTTTTTTTCAATTTTATCAAATTTATGGCTTTTATAAAATTTACGGCGCCCCCTGTGCTTAGCACAGTTAGCGCAATGGAAGAGACGGCGCTGCAGATATTCAATTGTGTTTGTGAACCAAGATATAAAAAGAATCGGACACATGGGATGAAATGTGCACCATCTAATTTCTGTTTGGACAATAACAAGAAACATTTCTCTCTGAAAAGATATTACATTTTTCGTCTTATTTACAAAAATACAAAAATAAATTTTATCTATTATCTTATAAAATAAATTTTAAAAATTATGGCAAATTAAAAAGAAAAATTAATTTTTTTAACGTTTTGTTTTAGTATTTCGAAGATACATTTGATAAACGTTGTTATGGCTTCTAGTAAATTCTATTTTTGGTTATATGAAATTTGTCTTTCCTTAAATTTTGTAAATATTTCAATTTAATTATCTTCCTAATCTTATTAGGTGAAAAATTGAATTATGTCTTTAATGTCAATATTGCAAAGATTTTTATTGAAAAATAAACGGAATTTAATATTTTTAGGTGTAATTGTCATGCTACTTATATATTATTTACAGCTTAATAAGGGTTAGATAATGTTGATGACATCTTCATTCAAAAAGGGAAAATAATTGAAAAGGATTACAAAGCTATTCTAAAGAAAGAAGTGGTCCCAATTCCAATTAGTAAAACTCCTCTAGCAAATTTATCATCATTGAAATGCAACGATAAGTCAATACCAATTTTTATTTCAAAATTCGCCAAAGCTAATTATTCATCGGAAGGTTTACAAGTTGTTTCCTTAATAAAAATGAGCAAAAAAGTTGATTTTCATTTTATTGATATCGGTTGTAAGTTGGGGGTTTATTCCTTAAATATGGCCTGCATGGGGTCACGATGTCATTGCCGTGGAAGCCAATGCTGAGATGGTGAAAACTCTTTAGCCATTCTATTAGGAAAAATAATTTTATGAAACAAAATCCTTCTGCTTCATTACGCTGTGACTGATTCCAAAGAGGAATTTGAATTGAAAATTTATGAAAATGAAAGATCCGATGGGAAAATTACGAAGGACTCTGAAAGTAGTGCAAAAGTCGTTAAAGAAATCTCTATGGATGCTATTATACCGTTAATAAAGCACAAAAAAAAGTCATAATGAAAATTGACATAGAAAGACCGGAATAACTGCATTACAAAAATCCCAAAATTTATTCAATAAATATAAAGTATTATTTATCCGCTGATGGAGTGGGCTATTATCAGCAAAACGTTGAAGTGGATTTTGTTCTTAACTCATGGCGAGTCACAATTATTCTCCCTGTGAAGTTTCAGGCGCTCCTTTGTTATTGAAGGATTACATGAGGTGGCAAGCAAATGTCATTTGGAAGCTGGCGGATTGTGATAATTTGTCGGATTTTTATTCCTTTTCTTTTTTAGGAGTTTTTTGAATAGCTTTGTTCAATTTTGCCTTATCTGATTCATTTATCAAATATATTTGATTAATTTGTCTGTGTTATTTAGCTTTATTATCTTCATTGAAACTGATATTCAGCTCACCGTAATGAGGAGTCGGAATGATTTCGTTAAATGATTCATTAATTGTATCTTTATTACAACATCACGGGATTATTCTAAATTTCAATAGGAAATCAGCTAGAAATGCATACTTACTAAATTGTCATTGGATAATATATTGATTTAATTAAATCAATTACATTTCATATAAAAGGCGAGTACTCATGATGTGTGTATACTTGTGTGTGTACTTGATTGCTGCTGTTTGTATGTAATTTGTGTTGCTGCCAATATCGTGCGTGCGCCAAGGGCCCACGCGTTCTCTATTCCACTGCAATCGGTATTTGTGTAATTGAATTATTTCTATATTTCTGTCGTTCTAAATATTTAATTAAAAATATAACTTATATGATTCAGGGTTGTTAGCTTGGGTGCATTTGCCCCCCCCCAAATAAATAGATT
>CAUHTR010005615.1:0-26424 GCA_959609185.1 Schmidtea polychroa | reverse complement strand
TTTCAATTGATATTGTATTTATTAAAAAATTGACTATGGACCAGTAAAGATATCGATGTTTTATTGATATTCACGAATTTTCAACACTATCTCTTTCAAGTGATTTTGATATAGACATTTTGATCAAAATCACTTGAGAAGCAGTGCCGAAAATTCGTTAATATATAAAAAAACATCGATATCTTTACTGATTCATAGTCAAGTTTTTAATAAATAATATTAATATATATATATATATATATATATATATATATATATATATATATATATATATATATATATATATATATATATAGAATTAAAAAGGAGTTTGAAGACTATAAATCAGTAAAATATCGATGTTTGTTGCTATTCACGAATTTTCGGCACTGCCTTTTTCAAGTGAATTTATATAAAAATAAAATAATCCTGACAAACATACCAAATTCTAATAAATATTTCAGTGACTCCTAAAAAACGAGACATTATGAACACATTCCCCAAAAGAACGAATAATAGTAAATAATTGAATAAATGCAAAATATGAATATAAATAAAATAACACAAGTATTCAATGAATTTAATTGTTCTTTACAAATATTGAAAATTTATTTACATTTATATTTATCAAACTAATGAGATTTGCAAAAAAAATAAATTCAATAATAACTAGAAAATGTTTGAAAATTCATAACAATAACAATCTCATAACAAATAGGACTCATTAAATTACATTATATATTGTTACAATAAAACTAAGACTAAAATGTCAAATATAACAAATTAATTTGCAATCTTTACTTTTTCGTTATATTAATCACAATAAAAATTAAAAAATAACAACAACGATAATAATATAATAAATAATAATTATAATATTAATAAATAATAATAATAATAATAATAATAATAATAATAATAATAATAATAATAATAATAATAATAATAATAATAATAATAAATAATATTAATAATAATAATAATAAATAATATTAATGAGAAAATGTAAAAATCTGTACAAAAATGAAGATAAACCATTTCAAACTTTGTTATTGCTAGAATAATATCAGGAATATTTATTAGTGTGAACAGAACGATTTGCAATAATATACAAAAATCCTCCAGGCGCTCCAATAAAATCCAATAATAAACAATATGACATAAAATATATCACACAATATTAACAAATTCCAAAATCACAAAATCATTACGTAAAATTAAATTTATTCTCTAATATCGTCAGACTCTAAAATCAACGTGTCTGACGACATTTGACCGTTTGTCAAATGATATTCGAGAGACGAACTAGAGGGAGAAGTTTCGTCGGTTTGATAATTAAATTGAGGTACAATTGAGAAGGTAGGATTATTATTTGTTTTACAATTATTCGAATCGAATAAAGAACTAGATTTTGATAAAGATGAATTTATATCACTGAGAGTGCAACCGTGTAACTTATTAGATTTCAATGGCCAGTCATTGGATGTTGAAGTCAAGACTTTAATTTTAATCGGCTGATCTTTAACAGGGGAATAAAGAACGTTGTTTAGATTATATTGGTGATTGGAATTTGGATTTGAATGCGAAATCATTGAGGATGACTTATAGGAAGACCGACTAAATGATGATGATAATAATAAAAATAATATTCCTTGAAGAAAAATATCATTTTTTATTAGTTGGTAAAGAATGAGTGACGAATATTTTTTTTAAACTATTTATTAATTAGCTGCTTATTTTTAGGGATTTATTATTTACTTGCAAATTTATATAAAACTTGTTATAAAAACTAAATAAAAGATTTTATGAAGCAGGAAATCGAGTTCATTGACTTCATTTAAAATCAAAAATGCAAAATTCTTGTCATAAAAGATTCTTTGCAGTCATATTTCAAAATACCGATGTGGTGATCTTTGTCAACCGATAACCGTCTTGGCTTTAATGAAAAATATCTCGACAGGCAGTTATATAGAAATCCATATAAATCTTAAATGAATAAATTCATTACAGATATTCAAAAAAGATATTTTATTTCAAACTTTTATGAAATTAAAAAGTTATGACAGATTTAACATGATATCAGATTTATTAAAAAATGTTCATGTTTTATATAAATAAAAACTTTGTGGATAAAAATACTTTTGAACTTTTTAAAAGCCATTTCCAGAATTTGTTAATCAATAAAAGATCTCGCCTGTTAATCATTTCTATTGAAGATTTATCGATATTGCCTCAATGCCAAACTACAAAATCGAAATAATTTTTTTTATCATTTCATTGTTGATCAGTGAATCAATTAATACGGATTATAAAATATCCAACTGCTCAAAGTTTAAGAATAAACTAGCAAATATTTCGGCTCAGGCAACGCTCTGTCAACGAAATCACAGATGGAATTTTTCTATTTTTTGCTATACAGCTTTTGCGGAGGATTGATCAAATCAAAATAATTAGCGAAGAAATTTTAAATTTGTGGAATAAATTTGACTTTCTGTTGTGTCATAGGGAAAAAGAAAATCGAACATGATAGAACTTAGTCTGATGTCACAAAGCAAGATAGTAAATGGTTTAGTGGAGGGGGGTGGGGGGGGAAGTTGGTATATGCCTGAATATACGACTATGAAATTGGTAAATGGAAAAACATGTCATTCATTTCGCTGGATAGTTCCTCAAGTTTGACTATAATAGAATTCACACATTCTTCTAATTCATTTAACAAATACCACCAATATGATGCTGACATTTAATTCTATTGGTGTCCAATATTCAAATTCTGGAGTTAAACAACACCGTACGACTTCAGTAAATTTGGTGAGATATGACAAGCTATCGACTATTCTCGAAGGTCTTTTAATATTTGCAACTCACTTTAATATTGATGGTATACAGTTTACAGATTCTATACATTCAAAAATATATAAAGCTTATTACAGAGAAGTACAGAAACATTCATTGAATATTCAAGACAATTTAAAGAATAATTATTGGGTTTTGCACTTTAATTGACACAACAATAAAGAGTATCAATTAATAGATCTGAAGACGAGATATTCCTCTTACTGTGCCTGTCTGTGATGCTAAAAATATCAACGTGGACGAAAGAATTGTGTTGCAGAGTGATTTCAACATTATGTACACTGAATAAAACTTCCAGTTAGCAATTGAGTATTTCCCCAATGTCAATTATCCTTAAATGTGATATAATTAATAATTACTCATATCCAAAGGAAACATAAGATGCTATGCCAACAGAAAAGTGCGAGCGACGAAAAGACATAAAGTTGTTTTAATACAGTTAAGTGTAGCATGTATTTAGATTAGTTGAAGTGATGATTGCTTCTACGGTCATGCCTTTGAAAACCACAACTATGTCCAATTAATATCCAAATGTCCATGAATTCAAATCTTTCTATTGACAAATGCACTCATATAAGGATATTTAATCACATTGTATTCCAAAAATTTCATTATTCTTGTATTTTGAAATAAATTTTTCTGTTGATGGGAGACATTTTATTGAAACTAGCAAGAATTTGTACGGTTTTCTGTTATTAACACAAATGCCGAAATTTGTTTTTTTTAACTCCTTCACAGAATTCAACAAACTTGATTCTTCGATAATGATTGTTTCTCTTAGTTGTGACTCGATATCTTCCAGTCAGATCTTATATTCTTTGAGCTACAGTTTTTGTGAAAATTTTTCTACAGCTTGATTCGACAACATGATTTCGACAAAAGATTTCTTCAGCCTCTGCATGTAGGTTTTGATTTTTTGCTAGCACCTGAGCAATTTTAAAGTTCATTCGCAAACTGAGCCTGGCCTAACATAGTTGTAAACTTGTTCAGTCTTTTCGATTGGTTCTGAAGACTTGATTACAGAGTATTAAGGAAAATAATTGATTTATTCTTATGTATCAAGATGTCTTTTTAGGTTGTTCAGATTTATTGATTTGTTTGTTTCTGGAACAATTCAGCCATATTGGATTTATTCATCTACATATTTTGCTATTTTGTTTCTGAAGGTTTGACGCAATTTTCTTTTTCTCATTTTACTCGTTCAAATCATCGCTTTTTTGCCCGACACGAAAAAATTTCAATTTTAAATCACACCTTACATTATAAATATAACTTACAAAGAAAGAATTGAACCCATTTTATCAACTGGAAAACGTTCTTTCTAGAATATAGTCAAATTATTAACCTTTTCTCGGCCTAAATTTAGCTTCCTTGAATTTTAATTACATATTACCGCTAAACTCTTTAAAATTACAAAATGTTTCTAAAAAATGTAATTTTTTTCGATTCTTGTCAGATTTTTTCTCGTGACACGCCGGTTTACCGACACCGAAATAATTCTTCCCATTTTATAGATTCCATTATTTTAGCATAGTTATTGATTACAGAGAAACTAGATTCAAGAATATTTAATAAATTATGAAAAAAAATTTATTTTAAAATTATAATGAATAAGTGCTAAAAAATATCATTAATTGATTTTTTAAAAATCAAAAACAAATGTCAAAAATCATTAATTTTATTGTATTTTTACACAATTTTTCGATTTAATGAATCTTAATGATTAACTTTGAAAGATATTCGACATATAAATTTAGGTCCCTAATTTATAAATCAATAAGACACGAAGTTTATTTATATTATCTACGATTTTAACTTTACTACGTCAAATTGCCGAAGTGGTCAACTAACAAGGATGATCAAATTTTAATGTTTCACTGTATTATCGATTTATACACAATTTTGTTTTAAATTAAAAACCTATCGAAATCGACGAAAAATCGAGCTGTGATCTAAAAGTGCTTAAATTTAAGTTATCTTTAAAATGATACCTAGAATTTTGAAAAATATATCCAAAAATCAATTATCAATAAAAATAATAATAATATTAAAAACGATATAAAATCAAAATAAAATCATTAAAAGGCTAATCGATTGATACATTTTACCTTAATAAAGAGCAAATATTAAAATTGAGTTAATTATTATAAATTAAAAATTATCCCCTTATTTTTATTATATATTTAAACAACTATTATATAAATAATCAAATAATTTTCATTTGCTATAGAAATAGACATACCTTATCTTTAATTTGGCGTGAGTTACGATATGAGATTTCAAATTGGTTGATTGGGCAAATCGTTTATTGCAGTTTTCATACGGACACAAGTAAGGCCTGTCACCGGTGTGAATTCTTACGTGAGTTCGAAGATTAAAATCCAATGAAAATTTTTTACCACAGCCCTAAAACCGTAGTTAATAGATCTTATTCGAGTTGATAGAGATTATTAACTTCAAATGTACATTGGTAAGGTTTTTCACCGGTATGTACCAATTGATGACGTTTCAATTTGCTTGATTCAACAAATGCCTTACCACATTCTGAACAGACATGTACCCTTGGACCATGAGTATGGAGATGTTTTCGCATAGATGAATTATCACTAAATGTAAGATAATTGTCTCCGGCCATCGATAATAAGATAACACATGATAGAAAATAATTTTAATAAATCATTCTTTAAATTATATTGAATTTCTTCAAATAAAATGACATGCCCGATTAAATCGACACCATTTTAAACATTAGTACGATAGTACATCAGAAACCACTGAGATACGGTTTCTATAATGGTGGCTGGTGTGTACACCAATTATTGGTGATTTACCATTTATCAGAAAATGAATTTCAATTATTTTAGCCATTTTATAAATGGCTTTCAAGTAAGTTTTTTAAATTTTAAGTAATTTTCAAGGATTGAATTGTGATTTTATATAGATACTAGCTGAGGTACCCGATATTATTCAAGATAATTTGATAGTATGTATCTCGCCGAAGAGACAACAATGTCACTGGAATCATTGTCTAGTCCAGCGGTGTCCAACAGAAATTTGATTGTAGCCACAATCGTCAATTTAGAAATTTTCATTCGCCACATTAAAATAAATTTAAAATAAAATGTTTTATAATAGTTTTTTATTTTAATCAATTTTAGGAATTACACAAGTTTTTTTAATAACATTAAACACAAAATACAAAAATTATTTAATGTGATGCTTGGCAATTTTTTTCTTGCACAATACCCTTGAAATCTGGTGTAAACCTCACGCTAACTGCACATTTTAATTCTGCCTCCAAATTTTCATCACTAATATTGGATCGGTATTTTGATTTTATGAAAGTTACAGCTGAAAAAGTAGATTCGCAAACCCAAGTTGTTCCAAACATACTCAATAGCTTCGCAATAGCTGAGTTGAGAACCACAAACTCATTTGACTTTAAGAGGCGTGTCCACATCATTAAAATAGATTCATCGTTTCTAGAATAATTGATCTGACTTTGAAGTAAAGCATATCTGCTTCAAAATCACGTCGGTCCAAACTTAGCAAATTCGCGATATCTTTAGACAACTCAGAATTGGTGATGTCAAAATGGAAAGGATCTTGCATCAGTTGAAAAGCAGGTCTAAATTTCTCAACATCAATAAAACGTTCTTCAAATTTTTCTTGTAGTTTCTGTAACCATCCGACATAACGCTGTATATTAAAATTGGTATCTTCTTTATATTTTTCCATATTATCGAAATGCGTGAAATCATAATCTTTTAACTGTGTCACAAAAAGTTTTAATTTAGAGACAAATTCTCGTATATACTGTGCCAAATCACATATTAGCTTTCCTTTTCCTTGAAGTTTTAAATTTAATTCATTAATATGTAACGTTATATCAGTGAGAAAAATTAAATCGCATTGCCATTCCTTATTTTCTATTTCAGAAAAATTGATAAGCATTTCTTTTCTTGAAGGAAATTTCGGATGGGATTTAATAATGATACAAATCGTTCCAAAACTTTACCACGACTTAACCACCGAACATTTGTAAAAAATAGCAGATCTTTAAATTCAGTGCCCTCAATTTCCTTTAAAAGCTCCAGAAACTGACGATGGTTTGTAGCACTACTACGAATATAATTAACAACTTTAACAACTAAATCCATCATATTTTTCAAAATGTCTGTTCCAGATAATTGAGCACATATATTTTCCACATGTATCATGCAGTGGAAAGAAGCGACCAAGCATACGTGTGTTTGTTGTTTCAAAATACCGACAAATCCAGATTTTTGTCCAAGCATCGCTGGGGCACCATCTGTTGTGACAGAAACTAATTTCGTCATATCTAATTGAAAGTCTTCAGCGACACTTTTGAAAATTTCAAAAATATCTACGCCTCTAGTACGGTCTTTCATTCCACGGATTGTCAACATTTCTTCATATATTTCCAAGTCTTTTGAAACCAGGCGTATCCAAAAAATTAACTGAGCAGTGATCAAGTCTTGCATTCTACGAGCAATAGTTTGGTAACTCAATTGCATGTTTTCTATTTTTTGCATTATATCTTTCTTCAAAGGTTCTTCATAATTTTCAAGTAAAATTTCCATAATAGACAGGACAATCTCTTTGATTAGTTCTCCATCCGAAAAAGGTTTTCTTTTTTGAGCTAAAATCCAAGCCATTTTGTAGCTAGCCAAAGTAATAAGTTCGGATGTAGTTAAAAACCGTTTAAAAAAAGATTGCTGTCCTTCTAATTTTGACTTTAAGCGAGTTATTTCATTCGTTCTAACTTGCTTGCCGACAGGAAACTTACAATCAAATTCACTATGCATTTGTTGATAATGCTTTTTTATGCTGTCCACTTTATTGTCATTAAAAGTTTTGTTACACAATATACATACAGTTTTTTGGTTTTGTTCCATTACAGCAAATTCTAGTTGCCATTTACCATTAAATTTGCGGCAAACCTTTTTCCAATCTCTTTTTTTGGGTTCTAATTGAGTTGAACCAGTTGCTTCTTCTTGCCTAGCTGAACTATCAGTATCGGAATGTCGTTTTAAATATTTATCCATTTTTTACGGTGAAATAATTTTAATATAATTTCAAAAGAATAATATGTAATATTTAAAGTCGCGCGTTAGTTGTTTATTTAACAAAAACAGTGAGTTAAGGAACTCGTGGGATATTGTACTGCTTAATATATGTATCCAATATGTTTTTTATTATATATCTAAAGGATTGATGACACAAAAAGTATCAATTTGATATCTAAGCACAGTATTATACTGTATAATGTGTAGATAATATACTTTATTTAATCTTTTTAAGTGTATATAATAAATATTTTAATACTGTAATAATTGTTGAATACTCCTTAGTTTTATCTATTATATATTTCTCTTTTTGTATAAGCAGAAATTCTATATTCGAATATTTAAATTGTTGGAAACAATTTTTATTAATAATTTGGGATATTGATTAATTACATAGATATTTTGATTTTTCCTAAAAATGAGGGGGTAGAGCACCCCCGCCACTCCGGATGGTCAAACCAACCCCATGTCAACCTGTCCAGGGACCCATGGGAGCCTAATGGAAAATTTGGTGGCGTTAGCTGTTACATGGACTCAAAAAAGAGTGAACAGACAGGCAGACATTCTTCTTTATATATATATATAGAAGAAGATAGATCATTATTCAAGTTCTTAAATATTACTGTTATTCAGCATTTATTATAATTCATTTTTATTACTTTTCAATTTTTTTAAAGTATTTTTTGCATAAAATTTAATTTGGTATTATTTCAATTTAATGTAAGCTAGATAAATTTTGAATTATAATTAATTAAAGAAAGTAATCGCCAAAAATATGTAATTTTCCAAAAAATTTCGTGGAAACTCGTCGAGTATGGACAAAGTAATTTTTCAGATTTTTGTAACTTAATTTCAACTTAAATTTTCAGCAATCTTTTTTTTCTCAAATTTTTCTGAAATAGAGTTATTATTATAGAAACGTATCTCAGCGTCGCGTTTCTATATATCGAAATTACGTGTTGTATTTACGTGCAGTAGTTAATTTTTCTACCACTTTTTTGATTTCTACAGTGTAAAGCGTATCTCATTGCACTACCAATGACAACACCAGCGTGAAATCAAACTGAGTTTGTATCTTAGTATAATATACGATTATTGATTTATTTTCTTATATTATAGGAAGCCTATCTCAGCGGTTTCTGGTGTATTTATGTGCATATCTCCTTCCCTATAACTTACACATAGACTCCCGTTAACCTCAGTCAAACATCTATACTTTAGGTGTCGCAGTTGTATTGTACTGATTAATATGGGCATCATTTCTACTCTATATTCACTAACATTGGTAAGAAAACAAATGTAAATTATACCTCAAACCAAGTATATGACGTTATTGTGGTGTAATAGCTGTACATATTACTTTTGTTGTGGTGTATAAAGATTAATTATCGAGTGCCTGAAGTGGTCACCGCATTATTCAAGAAGTAAGTTTAGAATATCGTTTTTTAAAATTATTATTTCTCATTCATTTTAAAAAGAGCTTTGAAATAATAGAATGACAGACGGTATTTGAATGCTATATTATTAGCACATTTGTAGTGACTATTTTTGAATGTTTTAAAATGAATTTTTTTGTTAATTTTATTAATTGTTAGATATTTAAAAACACAATAGAAATATACATATATAGTATAGTATAGTATTTATTGTATTTAATTTAAAAAATTGAATGTTGATGGGTGGTTTGTGTTTTTTGATGAAATGACTTTCGGAAGCTAATCTTTGTAATGAATTTTTAAATCCGTTTTGTAAAAGTTGACATTTTGTTTCGTCTATAGATGGGACAATCTTGTGTAATTTCCCCCGTTGTTCATGATAATTGCTGATTATGTTTTAATGCGCTTATTGAGTCGATAGCAAAAAGTTCCATGAGTTTCACCAGTATTGATTCCGTCACATTTTGGGCAGGTAAGTTTATAAACTATATTTTAGGAAAAGCAGAAGCATCTGGTAGTGGTATTTATTTTAAATGACATGTAATGTTGATAATTAAAGATAACCAAAATTTTAAAAATATTTCTTTTAAAATTGTTACAACTATGTTAAATATTAAAATCTTATTTTAAATATATTTAAAATATTGATTTAAATTTTTACCTAAATTAAATTGGGGAAATTATATAGTAATGTAAACATTTTTAAAATTTTATTAAAAAGTAGTATATAAAATAGGTATTTAACCATAGAGTGCGACATTTTTATTTGTGAAAGAAATAAAACTTTATACACATGTTTTCATAAGTACAGATATAAACAGTATGGGCACTTATCATTCAATATTAGTATAGAGAAGAGCGGGAACGGGCACAAGTTAGGTCAATGAGAGTTCCATGCCAGTTTTTCATATATTATAAAGAGATACACCATATTATTTAAGTAAACAAGATAACATTCAATTAATATGATGACATATTTTACACGAGTTTTAAGTGATATGTAAAGTATACATATGTTAGGTTCGTAGAGGGCGAATCTAACACAACCAAATATCTAACTCTAATAACATCCAATAGGCGTGTACGTAATTTTAATGATTAAAATAATTAATGATTAATGATCAATGTTTGAATATAGATATATTAAATCAAATATTACAATACAAATGATAGAAAACGTGAATGCAAAAATATTTTTCTTAAGCAGAGATCGGCTTTAGCTAACCGCCCTATGGTATTTCAAAGTACCAAAACTGATCATAATAAAAAATAAAACATTTAACCCTTTAAATCAGTGATGCCCACAATATTTTCAACAAGTGCCAAAAAAAATTTTCTTAAATAAATAGTGCCAATTTAAAAAATTCAAATTTTTTATTAAAATCATTCATTAATATTATTGGCTAATTTTTCAAAATCAATTGTCTCATTATTCATTGCTATTTTAAGTTGAATATTTAAATTTGAATTTAGTTATCGATTCATGTGTTTATTTTTAATTATTTTCAAAGCTGAAAATAATTTCTCACAAGAATAAGTACTACCAAATAAAGAGAAGATTTTCATTGCTAAATTCCAGATTTTAGGAAAATTTTCCCTAGTAATTTTGAGTGTTGTAAAATTTCAACAAATCATTTCCGCTGTCAAAGAAAGCTGATTTTAATCTACTATCGCTTTGATTTTTAGATTTAATTCATTCATTACTCAGTAATATCAACTAGGAAAGCTAAATTTTGCTTAAATTCGATAGAAATTATTTCCATAACAATTTGATTACAATTTGAGTACAAAGAAATCACAAATTTCTTGATAAATATTAAAAAATATTTCAATGCATTTTCCTCGACTAAGCCATCGAACTTCGGAAAAATAAAGAACATCAAAATATTCAGCATCAGTTTCACTTAAAAATAATTTGAATTTCCGATTAGTGAGTTGTTTCTAAGAATATTAATTCATTTGATAATTATTGTCATTGAAAGCCAATATTTTCTATGCAAAGGTTTTGTTGATGAATCATACAGTGGGAAATTTTTAAATTTGATATATTTAGTGAATTTAAATAAGATTTTAGTAATGTAAAGAATCCTGAATGCTTTCCTATCATAGCTGATGCTCCGTCGGTTACAATGGTTGTTAATTGGTTCAAATCCAATTTATAAATATTTATAATTTCCAAGAATGAATTAAAAATATTTTCCCCTTTGTATTTTCAGTTAATGTGTCTAGACATAAAAAATTTTCATCGATATTCATTGATTCATCAATACCTCTAATAAAATAACATAATTGAGACATATTTGTTATGTCTGTTGATTTGTATTTGTACTTTTCTATTTTTTAATCATATTTTTATCAATTTCGGTAGCGAGTATTCCTTGAGAGGAATTGATTTAATCTCATTCAATTTTTCCGGTGAAAAAGTTTCAAAATATTTTTTTCAAGAAGTTGTTTAATAAATTCTCCATCAAATGCTGAGTGGGGTCCTATAAGGACCCCAGAAAATATTTGTCCTTAATAACTAGGTATAATTAGTTAAACATGCATGGAAACGATTTAATTAGATGAAAGCGCCACTCAAACATTCGTTTTACGATATAATTCGACAGTTTCTCTGTCATTATCATCAGATAGGATAGAATAACTATAGAAATTATAGATTTTTGAATAAAGTTATTAATTATGTAGTGTAATGTTATTTTTTTTATGTAATTTTTTGATAATTTTCATTCGAGGCATATCCTTCCCAAACCAACAAAAAGAAACTACATAGTAATTCTCTATAGTAATAATTTACTATAGAGAAATTACAAATACAAATAAAATACCAAAAAAACAATAGAAAATTTGAAAATAAGGAAAAATTGAAAAATCAAAAACCAAAGGAAGAAAAAAGAAACTAGCAAATAACCTAAATCAAGAAATAGACCAAATAAGATTAAAATAAAAAGAGAAAAAGAAACTACCTGAAACGAAATAAATTTAAAGAAAACAATAATCAAACGAAAGAAAATTGACTGACGAAGATCAAGAGAACAAAATTGTGAATTATAAAAAGAGATATTGTCGTGATTATATTTGTAGTTGCTTCGATCAGAATAAAGGTTCTTTTATATCTATTAAATAAAATTTTATAAAAAATAATTTTACTTTTTTTATATTTTTCACTAACACTATTTATTTTAATTGTCGCTAAGGGAAAATTTATTAATGAAAATATAACAGCACAATAAATATGCCAGGCCAAATACAGTAGGCAAGCTACTGTATGTGGTGTTGAATCCGCTTGTGTGCCATTTTAGGGATGCGGGCACAATCATCCATTTTCATTTTCTTGTGTTATTGATAGATTTTCATATAAGTTTTCTTCATTTATTTTTGCAATTTTGATTCCATTGAGAAGGATGTTGTTTTCCCAACCAACGTTGTCATTCCACAAGCATTCTACATACAAGCATCCCAGCAGTCCCAAAACAAGTTTTAAAGGAGACTCTTATTTCTTATAACACACAAATATACAAGTATATAAATATATAAAAATAGTTATACAAACATATAAGGATATAACATTAAATAATCACAATAAATTTATCATATTTTTAATAAAAAATATTTTATTCTTTAAAAATTATTATAATTATAATTTAAATAGAATAATATACGTTTGCCATAAATTTTTCCTTTTATTAAATTTTGGCTCTATCGAAAATCCATATAAAGAGTGACCGTATAGCAAGATATTACTGCACCTTGTTTTTTGTCGAGAAACACTAATCTATACATTGCGGATTTAACTCTTAAGTTTATGCTGGATGAACTAGGCAATGAAAACACTTTTATTAGTAACGAGTTGAAGGAAGCTCTACTATTAAGAATAAGTGAAAGAAGAACCATATATTCCGATATTTTATTATTATCTCCATGAACAGCGTTCATGTGGTGAAAAATAGTTCAATAAAATTAACAAAATAGGTATATCAAAGGAAATTGTTCAAATAATTCAAATTTTTTTAAAAAGCGATTCTGCAACTATTATCCTGAATTTGAAATAGTGTGTGAAGAACCAGAATTAACTATTAGATCTGAGATTCCATCGACTTCTGCAGGAACATCTTCAGGGCTCTCAATGAAAGAAAAACCAAATTTAGTTATTCAAAATAGAATTAATATAAATGCAGATGAAGAGATCATTGATCCGAAGACACCATACGGGCTTTTAAATATAATAAGAAAAGAAATCTTATATTTTAAGGAACAAAATATTAAAGGCAAATATTTATAGAAAGTCCTGAAAAATATTTCAACAGGTAGCCCGACTAGCGTAGAGTCAGAAAGGGCTTTCTCCGCCGCTGGTTTAATTGCAAAAAGATACAGATCCAGCATAAATGATCAAACCCTTAGCACAATGTGTTTCTAGAGAGCCTACTTTGAGAACCAATTTATGCTAGATGAGCAATGAAGATTGCAATTGGGACTAAGCTAAGCTAAGTAAAGGCATCTTGTGAAGTGTGATTGACATTATAATATTTTTAATATTATTTTAATAAATGGATTCCACAAAATTTTTTTAATAAAAGACATTCCTTTTTTGCATTATTTTTTCTTCAACTAAAAGGCTCCCAGTCCCCACTACCAAAATTTTACTTCAAAATCTACTGTGGCCGATAATATGTATTCATTTATTAGGGGTTTTTTTGGTAAATATTTTGATTATTAATGCATAATGAACTTCTAAAAATTACCGGTAGAAATGTAAAAAATACCGAAATCCCGGTAAAATTATTACCCCTAAGCTAATAGCTTAGTAATTTTTTTGAAGCCCAAAACTTTTGTTTTTTTACTAAGTTACCAGCTTATCAAAAAATATTTTTGAAATTTCCAACAAAAACAATTTGTAAAAAAATATTTAAATAAATTTAATTGGGTTAAGCATGTCAGAGAAAAAGCGTATGACTTATACGTTGCAGTTTAAAGTGGATGCTGTGAATTACACTGCAAAACACATAAAATTCAAAGACAGCCTGAGCATTATGGAAGAATCAAAAGGAAATCATGGAATCGAAAGGAAATAAAGAAGGCAAGGTAGTGAAAAGAATTCGCCCAATCCAATGGCCAGAACTGGGATGATTCCAGGTCCGAAAAAAACTTTTAAAACTTATTAAGCTACAACCTTATAATCAAAAACGGGGTATACAAGTATCTTGGGGTGAACCTATTAGATTTAACCTATTAGATCAGTGGTTCTCAATTAATATAAAAGCGCGGAACACAATTCACATGATTTTTTTTATGCGGAACACTGACAAAAATATATTTGTCCACAATGAGTGACCAATCACAAATTACTATAAATCTGTCGTAAACGTAAACAATGCCTTCTTATAAGCAAAGAAAATACCACGCGCAACAATAACAAGAAATAAAAACACTTTTATATTTGTATGTTTATATATCTGTGTAACGGCTTTCTTATTGAATCATCTTATAAAAAAGTTAATTGAGGTTTTCGATGATATATGTATCTTATATGCAAATTTAAAGATAAAATGTCATTTTCTTCGCGGAACACGGGCTGAGAACCACTGTATTAGATGGCTTTTTATTTGCCTATACCAGTGATAACGAACCTTTTTGACAAGGGGGTCACAATTGGATTTATTTTTTGAAAATATCAACTTATAGGTCAAGTATCATTTTAGTTATTAAAAATTTAACAAAAAATTCACTGTAAATATAATATGATTTTATTTATTATACATTAATTAGATATATATCCGAAAACATTCGTTCGATTATTATTTTATAATTAAAAAAAACAAAACAACTTATGGTTCACTTGAATTCGTTGTGTTGGTCAATGTCTGACCCGTTGGTCATAGGTTCATCGTCACTGGCCTATACAGTTTTTGGGATTGTATTTTTGTTAACTAGAATGAATGAAATCTCCTAAAAACTGTCGTTAACCCGTACTTTTATTATTTATATTTATTCAACCTTTTAATCAGCTGTTAATCTATACTTAACGCATTCAAGATATGTCAAGTGATATTTTAGAAACAAAGATGAGAAAACTCTTAATTAGGTGAAAAATTTGCACTTCAGATCGATAAAACGACTGATATTAAAATTAATAAAAATAAATAAAAATAAAGCACGGCTGATAGCTATTATACATTTTCTTGACGAGGACTCTATTAAAAAACATTATTTATTTTGTAAAGAGAAGAAATTTTCAAAGTAATCAATGATTTTTTTAAAATTATATAGCAGTGGTTCTTAACCTTTTTGGAGGTACCGAACCCCACCAGTTACACATGCGCATTCACCGAACCCCTCCTAATTTGAAAAATAAAATTAGATTTTTACAAATTCAAAACATGGTATATATTTATATTTAGAAGTACAAATTGAAAAAAACAAAAAAAAACATTAAGTTTTAATGGTTAAATCAAAACATGAAACATATTAATTAATATTTACTTCAAATCAGTGTGACTTCTGCTGTTGCCTTTCAGAAACCAATTCAGAAACCAAAAATGAATCGTCAAGATGGCGGCTATATCGCGACCATAGGATTTTGCCGTTATGGATCATAGAGTGTAAACAGGTTCTTTTTATATTTGAAAGTAGGTAGGTACCGACGATACACGTAAAATGTCTATGGTCCGTATAAAATGTCTATTGTCATTTTCAGGCGGTCATCTACCGCTGCGTGATCACCTGCAGCCAATGATGGACAAGCGGGGCGTGTCGCCACGAATCATATAAGTCAGGGTCTTGACCTCCATCGAACCCCCGAGACTGACTCACCGAACCCAGGTTAAGAACCACTGTTATATAGTATTTAATGGAGCAATTGTATTGCACGGATGGCGTTGTGGAAATGATGGGTAGTAAAAAGGGTTTTGTGTCTTATGTAAAACAAAAAAATCCAAAATTACAATTTACTCACTGCTGCATGCAATGAGAAGTATTGATGGTAAATAATCTGCCTGAGAAACTTTTGAACACGATGAATGCATGCATTAAAATCGCAAACATAATTAAATCAAGAACCCTAAATTCGTGAATCTTCGAAATACTGTGCAGAAATGGGAGCTGAATATGAATCCTTATTGTTTTATAGTGAAATTCGTTGATTATCTCAAGGTTAAGTTTTGGCTAGATTGTTTGAGCTTCGTTACGAAGTGTGTGAGTTTCTTTTAGAAGAAAATATGCTCGAATTATACCAGCAGCTCGATGATGATTACTTGGATAGCCAAACTTTCATAATTGGCTGATATATTTGAGCATTTGAATGGACTTAATAAGAAAATGAAAGGTCAAAATGAGAATATGTTAACGTGCTCTAACAGATTAAATGGATTGAAAAAAACTCGAAATTTGGCAGAAAGAGTTACAAAGAGGAAATGTTCCAAATAACCAACCATAATACAATTGAAAACAAACAATTAATTGTGGATCTCGCCCAACAACATTTAATTATGCTTCAACATAAATTTGATCCAAATTTTCATTCTATTAATACGGAAGAATATGATTGGATTAGAAATCCTTTTGCAACTAATGCAATAAATTCGACGGAATCATTGCCTCTGCAAATTCGAGAAGAATTTATAGATTTAAGTAATGACATGAGGTTAAAACTTCACTTTCCGAAGTTCCATTAGATGTTTTTTGGGTTTAAGTTAAAAAAGGATATTCTAGCATTTCCGAAAAAGCAATATTAACCCTTTTTCCATTTTTGACAACATATCTATATGAGCAAAGTTTTTCATTTCAATTATTAATTAAAAATGATAAGCGGTCATGCTTAAAAGGTCTTGACGAAGAACTTCGGGTAAAGCTTTCGGAAATCGAGCCGAACATTAAACATTTGTGTTCATTAAAACAAGCGCAGATATCACATTAATTATTATGTTATAATAATGATTAAGATAACGTTATATTTGTACTTTTCTTTAAAATAAAAAATTCATTGTAAAATTTGTGTTTGAATTTAATACCTATATAATTTAGTTTTGGTGTTCCGCGAAATTCTAGGAAGAATTTTAGTGTGTCGTAGATGAGAAAAAGTTACGGAGCACTGATCTATAGTATTCTCCCGAAAATAAGACCGAATTTTATATTAGTTTTTGCTCGAAAAAAAAGCAAAAAACCTATTTTTAAGGGACCGTTTTCTATTGGATAATCGTTATAACTCTCCAAAACCCTGAATTCTCGCCGGAATTTCTTGAAATTCTACTTTTAAATCACCCTGATTAAGGAATCAGACTTATTTTCAGCTTTCTATATCTTCTAAATATCGAGATATTTTTCTTTGGACATTGGACATTGGACATTGGACATCGAAAATGTAAATTATTCTAAACGATTTTGCGATTCCGTTTATATTTTTTCTTTCTGTTTGATTGCAATGAAATTTAGAAATTTAAAATTATAAATTTGTGTTTTAATAATTATCCTTTCTTAAGACACCCATTAATTAATATTTTATAATATCATTCTGTATATTGAGCATTTTTATTTGATTCGTTTAATTCTTTACCGTGACTGGTTTATCCGCCCTGTAACATGTCACAATTTCAAGGTGAGCAATTGCATTTAGATACTGTTACAATGATGATGGGACTTTGAAAATTATCGCCATAGCTCCTCTGGAATTTCTGTCCTGTAATCTGTAGTTTTATTTTATGATATTATGAGTAGCTTTAAACAGTATTTGCATAATTACAAAATGAATAAAAATAATTATTAAATACAGCCTCCCATATCACTAATGAGATAAATTATCCCCATAGTAACTTTAAAAATATATAAAACTTTTTGTATTAAAATAATTACAGTGGTGAATTATAACATGTCAATACAATAAGTAAAACAAATGAACATATAAATTATAATAAATGCATTCATCTCACCGAAAAGATTTAGAACATCCTTTATTTGGACAGGGAACCGGTCTTGGAATATCATTATTATAGTTATAATGACTTGAATTCATAACTTTTGATGAGTTCTTCTTAACTATTTGAACGTTTTTAGAATAATTTTGAAATGTTCTAATTTTAGATTCTTAAACAATTTGAAAAATAATTAAAAACTATCTACAACAATACCAATATTGGTGTCCATTCTGTTATTTGAATTATTTCTATTGTGAGATTTATGTAGGCTTGATTCACGTTTTGAATGAAGCTTTTTCTGGGAATCTAAGTGGTTATTATGAAATATAGATTGTTCAATTTTTAAATTATCTAATCGATTCGTGTCAAGACAAAATCCTACACCGAAATCAAGACTATCATCTGAATCAGCTTTAAAAAGACATCAAAATTTCCTGATTATTTTAAATATCAAACCTAAAAATCGATGATCAACTGGAAAGTCTTGGTCACTGTCTGATAAAATTTTTTGAGGCAAATATTTTGGTTTTGATCTTTTACGTCGAGATTTAATTTTATTTTTAAATTCATTCTTTTTGTTAGTTTTAATATTATTCGAGGAATGATAAAGATTTTGAATAACTGGAGATAATTCAATGTCATTTCCAATTACCTCTTCCCTCATTAATAAATCATTCGAATCCATTAGAAATAATGATCCATATGAGTCATTTCCACATCCGTTAATAAAATCTTCATTGTTATCAAAATTTAAATCTTCGATTTGATTAGAAGTTAATAAATCACAGTTAGCATCATTAATCAATAAATCATAATCATCTTTACAAGATTCCTCTAATTTTATATTATGCGAAAAAAAATTACTTTCACCATTCATAATTAATTATAAGTTATTATTTAAATTAAATTAATTATAATTTACATTAAATTGTTTGTAAATATTGTTGTGTTTTAAAAAATTTAAACAATATTATATTCTGATTAAGAATGTTTAAAGAAAAATCTTTTCAAATTCTGTAAGAATTTTAAATGTGTCATAGATTTATATCAAATTATAAAAACTCACATTATGTTATTAAATAATTTATAGTCTATGGTTGCGTAATTGTATAAAAGTGATATAATATCCATAAGTTTTAGAAATGATTCCAAAGGTGTTTTGGCGTTTCTATTCATTCTATAACCATAAAAATCATGTTTAATTTACTTCACTTTGCATCAAATTTAAATAAATATTATTGCAACATCATTATCTTTGTCTTTCATCTTTATCTCTGTCTTTCATTAACAGAAACTATTTTCACTGGAATGTCTCTGATTTATCGCATGCGATAAATGAAATCTTTTGTTCAACTCTGCCAGCTTCAGCCTGACGAACAGTCATTACGATATGAGGAGTGTTAAGACTTATAAGTGACATTTTGTGATAAATAATTTCAGTTTCATAGTTACAGGTAACAGTTTAACACAATAAGGTGTCATTAGGGTTTCTGAAAAACAGAAATTTTAGAAACTGCCGTTTTCCGTTTTCAAAAATAAATTTTCTTGAAATTTTTAACACAAAATTTTAAAAAATTTTTCTATTTAATCAATCTTTTTTATTAAATTTTCTATAATATAATTTCAAAAAAACTAGAGCATTGAGAAATGCATCTGTTAAACGCGAACGTATTTTAGTGCAAAAATTTGTGCATGTTGAAAAAACTCTTCCAACATCTGTTAAAGTCGGTTTAATGCACAAAATTGCATCATAAAGTTTCTGCAAATTTTCTGTTCGATGTCCTGTGTTTTTATAAAGAGCGAATTCTTGTTTCAACAACCTGAATTTGTCAGTATTGCCTACGGTATTCATCACGATGTCCTTTTTTAGTATCTCGTTCAACTCCTCGTGAAGCGATAATTCGGTAGCTTCTTCTTGAGATGTTTGTTCTTAACATTCAGTATCATTCTCATTTGGACCTGAATAAGCGAGCGAAGAGGTATCCTTTAAACTTCGCAATAAATCCATTACAATATGATTCCATCGTTCATAGACTATTTTTCAAAATTTTGAGAAGATCCGCACTTATTGTATTGTTCATACCGGCAAGCTTGCGATACATAAAATCAATGACGGTGTCTGCAGTTTGTAACGTTCAATCTTCTTTGCTTAATACTTCAACGGCCAGTTTTATTGGAGTCATCGTAGATAGCAAAACCTTGAGCGCGTCAAAATCAAGATTTTCGATCAAATAACTCGCGTTGCGATCTTTTAAGGTTTCTTTGAGGGCTTTTTTGTTCTCTAATCGGAAGAATTTCTGGTGGAGCTCGTTTCCATGAGGTTAACTTTCTTTTGCAAATTACTCATCTTTTCTCACAAGTGCTGCAGAGTGATGTTCAATTGAGTTACTCTCTTACTGATAGTGTTTGTGGTTTTATGATGACATATATTTTGAGTAAAATAAATTACCAGCATAAAGAACCGAGCGAACTAACGCTAGAAATTTAATGGTGTTATTAGCTAATTAACAAAATCTTGTATTTTTGACTTTAATCTATTTAATGCTCTAAGTTACACAATTGTTTGGTATTCCCAAAAAATTTAAATTACGAAATCTTAAGAACATATTTAATCTTGTTGCAATGGGAATTCAAACTTTTAAAATGAAGAATTTCCTTTACGAGGGTTCCTGAATTGATTAAACTCCTAACGAAAGATAAATAAATAAAGTTATGTGGCGATAGATTTCAATTAATAGACGCTAAGAAAAATACCACTAAAAATAAATTATTTACATTTATTACCATAGTTAACTTAAATTGAATTTCGTGTTTATTTATCTTACTTTAATTATTATGTTAACTGCTAATTTAGATTACTTTAATTCATTATCTATTAATTCAAATTTCCAGGCAGTGTATACTGTCATAATAATTGTGGGTAAACTTTTGACTATTACTTATTAGTTTCAATTGGTCAAGCGGGGTCTAACAGTTTAGATTTGAGTGTGAAGTTTTGCCTATCGAGATTGCATTGAATTTGTTGACTTTCCGCCATGTCGACATTGTAGTTAATTTATTGATTTTTCGTCTATTAGTAATGTTTAATTTATTAAACTTTTCGTTTATCAGTATTCTTTTATTTATTAAACTTTTTGCCTATCAGCTTTTTGACATTAAAAATCAATCGATGGAGATTTAACTTCATTCCTTATTTCCCCGAGACAGATTTTTTTCTTAATTGTGAATAAAAGATGCGGGCTTAATTTTATTTTCTCCTACCTCTTGTTAGAATCCAGATCTCGCTTGTGACACAAAGATTCTGGTGGAGTTAACTGCATGGTGTCCTCCACCTGGCCGACCTATCGGTCATCCAGGTTTTCTACCCTCGCTGGTAATACACCTCCACTATTCAGGCCTCATGTAAACAGACGGTCCTCTATCTATTCCCCCCGGTTTCCGATCATTGAAAGCTTCAAACCTATCTACGGCTTCCAAATGAAGACCCTACCTTCCAGAATTAAGTTAGCATGGCGCAAGGGCTAGCTGCATACACCGCTAGATTCCGACAGGCCAGTCTACCAAAGAGCCTTAACTTCTGAACTCGAACGAGGAACTGCTCAAGGCATTCCCGCGGGTTCGTCCATAAGCCAGTTGGCTACTCCATTTAAAGATTTGGACTGTCTCAAAACGTTTTCTATAATTCATGTTAGAAAATAGATCGAAATAATTAACTAAATTCAAATTGTATATAAATACGTCATAAATTAATTGCATAGAAATCACACCAAGTCGAATCAAAATCTATGATAATACATCAAATAATACAAAGTAAAATACACAATACATTAAGGGTAAATAAACACGTATAATAAAAATGGTAAACGCAAGAATTACAATCACAAACATAGTAAAGGAGAAGCAACGCATTCGAAAAATCTACCAACTCGAAAAGAATGAAAAGAACGAATCAATAAGATCAAAAATTAAGAATGATTATTTATCGTATTGTCATATGAAGTAGTTACCAAAAAGTGCAGAAATTAATAATATAATAGCCGTTAATAATATATTTGTTTGTTTATACATGCATCAAATCAAATTGATTAATAATATAATATCCGTCATTTGAAATGGAAACGGTGCATAGAGGAAGCTGTGACTTTTTAGATACCCAAAAGTATGAAAGAGATGTTTGTTTTCATTCTTATGTTCAACACATCTGAGAATAGTCTTGCCTTTGGGAAGAGTTTCGCGATGACATGTCCTTGGATCATTTGCGCAACAACACACGGAAAACAGTTACAACATGGCTCTTGCAGACATCAACGATATGGTTTTTGGCCATGAAAAAAATGCTTAGATATCAACCTGCCAGTGCCAACAGTTCTCATTAGAATAAACGGAATTGTCTTCGACTTAGAATTTGAGCACAAGGAAGCTGAGCGTCTTATCATAATGTTGAATAGTTATCAATGATTAGCATTTAATGGAATAAAAGGCTGCCATAGAAACCGAAAATGCTGATGAAACCTGCTTTTTTCTAGATGAACCAGGAGGATCGGGAAAGACCCATCTCTACGAGAGATTAATTAGTTACTGCCGTGGTAAAGGAGATACTGTACTACCATTTGTAACTATATGGATTATAGTTACACTTTTAAAAGTTCACAGTGGATTTAAACTTACAGTACCATTAAATGAAACATCCGTTTCAGTTGTAAAGCACACATCACTAGAGGCCGAGAATTTTCAAAAAGCATCGCTAAATGTCATTGATGAAGTGACAATGTTACAAAAAGATGGTTTGCGGTCTATTGACAAAGTCTTGAGAGAATTAACGAGAATGGACAAGCCTTTTGGAGGTACCAAAAATTTTCGCCAGTTTAAACAACAAGAGTCCGAGAAAGGTTACTTCACACAATTGGCCATCACTAAAAAGTTATTATCCAAGCAAACTCTAAGGTCGACTTTCCCCATAAGCCTTTCACAACTAGCACCCGTGAGGTCTTCCACGTTGGTTCTGTACAGAGCTGGCAAAGGACATGAGGTAGGTGAGCACCTGTGTTAGCACTGCTCCCTCATGTGCTTCCTATTCGGGTCCTTGACTGCCGTTAGAAAGGCTTACGTCTTCGCAGAAAAGCGATGTGCTGGATCAATACGATTTGCACGAGTCATGGTCCTACATCACTATATCACTACCATTTGATGAAAGTCGCTTACTCGAAACAAACCACAAAATTAATCACAACCAATGCACATTACATCAACAGAGAAAATAAGAACATTCATTGGATAGGACACATAGTACGATCAGTCAACCCAAATACAAGAAAATAGAATTAGTGGAGAACACAGAATTTGATGTCATCACCAGCAGATCATGAAATGGGCGGGACACAATGGTGAGATGGATCGCGATGACCTAGCCCAGAAATCTACATTGGCTCGTCCTAGAAAGAAGCGGCCTCGGCTTTGGCGAGCAGGTCGTCGAGGTCAAAATCCATGTCGACTGTCGCTTCCCAGGGTAGATCCACTTGGGAGCTTATTCGCACTATAGGTGCTGTCGCAGCAGACGCCACAAGCTTGGCCTCGTCTTCGGACCGACGGAGCTTCTTCCAGTGAGTAAGTTCTGTCATGATAGTTGATGACACTTTGGACGCGTCGCGACTGACGGTGAGGCCTCTTGGTTGATTAGTGGGGAGATGTTTGAAGTACTCTTCGCCGATTCATGGACCATGGTCATTGATGTAGGAGCGGCATTGGTGTTAGGTACACATCCGGTGCACGCATGTCCTCGTTTGACAGGAGAATCGGCCACGAGATGATGTGCTGCAAAGACATTAGTTGTGTCCACGACCGGCAACTCTCGGATCCGCGATTTTAACTCGGTACTGGTTGGCTCCTCTGCGCTCGGATCGCAGGGCTTTTTTCGATGATTCCTTCATTTGGGCCGGGTTAAACCACTTGTCCTCTAAATAGTCTATCTTCCGGCGTAATAGCCGAATCTCCTCGAGATGTCGTTGAATAGTAGTGTTCTTATCGGCGCAAGAAAAACACGGCCAAAGGGTGCATTTATGGCAGGCTGGAACAGACATAACCTGAGAAAATGAGTATTTATAAATGTATAGATGGTTGATCAGACCCATAATACAAAAAAGTTAATTGAAATGGGGTCGAAGTAACTACCCGGCTTTAATAAACAGATACCTATATCTTACACCCGTTCGAAATATCGTATTAATTCTATCAGGCTTCGGTAACTGGTTCGTTGACCAGTAAGTAACTCACCGAGTTTGAGTCATGTGACACAACGGACTACTTATTAAAGTTTAAATATTGAATGCACGTAAAATGACCATTATCATCGTTACTTATTATTAAAGATCGTTTGTAATATATAACTACTGAAGTTAATATCCTAAATCAGAGTGATGAAAACCATCTGTTAATTAGTTCCCCGAGAACCACTCGAATGATTGATGGTAGTCCCCTAGTCCGAATTGACCGACCTGATTGTAGAAAGATGTATATTCACTGTAATACGCTGTTAGCACTTTGTTAGGAATTATGACCGTTATCGTTACTATTGTTATTTATTATTTTTTCTAAATATTAAAATAAGATTATGTAGAATAATTCTCTACAGTAGAGCATTACAAAAGGGAATAAAAAAAATTTAAAAATCATTAGATTAAATTATCAACAATCTCTGATTACCAAATATTTACAAAACATACTAAATTTAAATATCCAAGAAAACATAGAGTTCTAAAAAATTATAAAAGAGAATTACCAAACCTTACCAACTAAACGATAAAGTTCTGGATTTGTGTTATCCCAGTTTTCAAGTAATTTGAATAATCGATTTTAGGTTAATTTTCTAAATTATAGATCTACTACTACGTCAATCTCCATGGATTATCATTCTCGTTTCTTATGACATTCTTGTTACATTCTGCCCAAAAATCTCCTAGATCATTTCTCCAAAGATCATTTCATTAGCAGAACATACCCACTTTTGTTTTATTTAGCCGTTTCGTCCGTCTGATATAATTAATTGCAATTTTTTTACATTTTTGGAGTTAAGTGCAATATTGTGTGTTGTAAATGTTAATATCAATAAATCTATAATTTGATTAGTTCTAAGTTCATTAATTATCTAAGAATACGAGGAGAGTTAGGAACAAATTCATTGAACAAATTTATTATTAATTCAAATAAAACTCAACATAATGCTCAGTCCAGATGGAAAATGTTTTAACACTAAAATTAACGGAATCATCAGACTTTCACATCAACTATAGGAGACGAATGTTGCGGCTTTTGTATGAAAAAATCTAAAATAGTCTATTTAAAATAATTCTGAGTAAATGCGCAACTTATACATTTGTGTATTTAGTTACGATATCAACTGATGTAACACTCAATTCTTTCTACTCCTCTAGTGACAAGGGACATGGCGATGGGATAAGGTCGAAAAAATAAACAAATAAAAAAAAAGAAAATGTACCTGCATATTATTATTGACTTTTTATGTTTGACGGTGGAGTTATTATCATGTGTTCACTTCTGAATTCTACTATTTGTACGTTATTGCTGAATTTGTGGATTACGATATAATCGGTGCGGTCATCTCAACGACTATAATGCTCGCTCAGTATTACGTACATTTTTATCTTGGCTTCTCGACATTTATCCTGTCAATTACACACTGTTCGTTCTCAATCTCATCACTCAGACACTCATCTTGTTCCAAATGAAATAAACCGCTATAACTTCGATGAATTAGAAAAATTTCGAGATCTAACATCAGGCTATGGACTCAGGCGGTATCCTCCGAGCACCATCATTGAACTCTTGCTGATACCCTCTTGATCTACCATCTGCCTGTAAGGTAAAAGGACGAAACATCCCCTTTGCTCTGGACCAGCATACCACTCAAGTAAGGCAACTAATCATTTAAAAATTGTAATATAAAAATGTTCTGAAATAAATTATATTTGCATTAAGACTTTATAAGTAAAAATAATTCTCTTATTTATCAAAATCGGGAAGGAGAAATGAAATGATGAATATAAAATTTTAATGATTATCAAAAATTATCATAGACATACATATAATATTACGCTAAACATAATAAAGAAAAATAAAATTACTAATTATCCAACCCCAACC
>CAUHTR010005614.1:0-26395 GCA_959609185.1 Schmidtea polychroa | reverse complement strand
AACAAATAAACACTCAAGAAAAGTTTTTAAAAAATCTCCAAAAATGTACACACACAATTTTTAAATAAACGCAAAAAATTTAAACAAAGCACATAGACAAAAACATTTGGTGCCTTAAAAAATCCATGAAAATTCTAAAAATAATTCGGTACTAAAAGAAAATAAAATTTGAACCACTAAAATAAAAATTAATTAAAATTCAAAATAAAAAGAATTTAAATTGAAATAAGTTGGATTGTGTTCGGATCTCGTTTATCAATTCACATGTAATGAGTGTAATGTACTCTCTGTACTCGAGTTCAAGGGAGTGTCCAATATTAAGGATCATAATAAAGTCTGTATGAGAGAATTAGGAATGTCGGATTTTAAAATCTTATCAAAAAATTTTGATAATTGTTTTGAGCGTGTGATATGTGAAGCATTATTGAATAGAACTTTTAATCCTAAAATCAATGTGCAGAATGCAGTGAATACGTGTGTGTTGAATGTTTTTAATTAAGTTTTTGTATGTTGATGGATATATAATAATAGTTATGTTAAATATTTACACATAATTTAAAATCCCGCTAAGACTAAATAACCGGTCTGCAAAGTAGAATATTATTGATTACTTTCATTAGTAAGTAGTAAGAATGGGTTTTGACGCGGTGCTGGTATACAGATAAAATCCCCTATCCTACGCCAGTTAAAAGTTAAGTAAAACACTTTTCCTATTCTAAGACAAAGTGTCTTAGTTCCCAAAGACTCATACAATGAATGAATTGAATTAAGAAAGTTGATATATTTGGGTGTAAGAGTAGAGAGTGGGTAAATGCATATCAAATCATTTCAAATTAATTAATGTTCATATGAGGTATAAATACAAAAATACAAACTAATTAAGTAAATACAAATGTATTTATCACATTCATCGCAGGCGCAATCATCACGGAGCAAGGTATTTTCTAGGGGGGGGGGTTGATCAAGCGGTAACACTTCCACCTACTATTTATACTTTATGAATAACATCATAAGTATAAAGCTATAAAAACTCGTGTTACCTGATAATTTAGTGCTGTAGTATGAATTATTCAAGTAAGCGCGTCGATCCGAGAGACCGAAAATGCATATATTTCATATACAAGGAAAATGTGGCCGACTGTTTGTTTTGCACACAAATGACGGCAGCTAGAGGGAGAGCGAGAAGTGCACGCCATTGAATTAAGCAAACAAACAATTTTATATTGCGTCGGTATAAGAGATCGAAGTTTTTTCGGAAGTTAAGTATCCTAAGAGGAAATCCTGGGTGCGCGCCTGATTGATAGTATTATAAAAACCAAAATTATATTTTTATATTCGAGAGATTAAGAATTAAGAGATTAACATCCGTAAAAATAAGAGTTAAAGCATATAGATAAATATATAGATTATTATTTTCTTCATGAAGATAAATGAAATAGTGAATGAAAACTAAATAAAGGTGAAGAAAATATTTCTAGAAAACAATATTTATTAATTTCTGTTATATTCATTTCACTTTTTAGATTATCAATCAATGTTTTGTTTTATATTTATTACTGTGTTAAATATAAAACAAAACTTTTGATCAACAGTATAAAAAGGAATTGAAAAAAGATCGATGGTGAAATAAATAAAAGACTTTCATGATTTATTATGCATTAAAATCAGTGATTTAAATTGTAAAAATTTCAAAATTAAGTTTTATCAGTTATTACACTTTCTGAATCTTGATCAGTCAATCTTCAATCTTGCCCTGCCTTCTTTGACTGCATTGATAAACCTGGCTTTATCAAACTCTAAAAATACTTCAAGATCAAGAGTTAAATGTAAATCATTTACCATTTTTAGTTTTGAGTAAGAATATTATAGGAATTTTATTCTCATCAAAATCGAATTTAAAGGGTGAAACTGGACTAAGCGTTTGTTCTTCTAAGCTAATGGAAAAGGAGAAAGGAATATCCTTATTGGAACTTGTCTGTGAAAATAAAGCACAGTGCTCACTTGATTTGTCGACGTCTTTGCCACGGAAAGAATATCGAGTAATATTGTCATTTCTCAAACCTCCTGGTACATTGATGCATTCTGTTAGGATGCCACTATGCCAAAGAATCACTGCTTCTATTAACTCAAATATGTAAATGCAACTGAATCCAATAAATAAGGAGCATAGACCACCGATTTCACTGAATAATTTTGTAATGGTATAAATTTTTTCTTCGGTTGCAATGTGAACATTGTCACTTTTGATCAGAATCAACTGATGGCTATTTTTATTAATCTTTTCAATGTTTTTGTTGTGCTTATTGTACTTGATTATTGTACAAGAAGATGGACAAGTTGTATAATTACCTTTTCTTGCACAGTTCTGAAATTATTAAAAACATAAATTAATAAATTATGGTGCAACAATAAATAGAAAAAGTATACTAAGACATCCTAGGGTTCCTTTCTCACTTTAGAATCGTCATCAGATTAACAAAATTAAAAGAGAATATTATCGTTTTTAATTTTATCTTTAACAGAAAGTTTTTTTCTCAGATAAATAAACCTAATTCAATAATATAAACCAATTATGTACACCAATATCACGGTTACATGATGGTTATAAAGGGTGCTCCAATAGGAGAGTAAATTTTAAATTTTAAATAAAACACTTTTTTTTGAGAAAATACAGACATTTGATCATAAAGTAGACATGTGAGAAATATGTATGAAACAACACATCTGATAAATGTCCTCTTCGGTTTTCTGGCACATTTGCGTTCTATTAATGAAAATTCCAATCAAGGTTTCCATAACTGTAACTGAACTTCAGTGATAGAGCGTTTAATCTCCTCCTTCGAGAATTAGGTAGTCGTGGACTTAAATAAGGGATTTATTCTGCAATTATTTTTACCTTTCCCACAAACCGTCTGATTATGTACACCATAAATAAATCAGTCTCTTAGTGCTAAGATTTTGCATAATACTATTATATATCCGCCCATAATTAATATCTATCAAATGCGTGTAATTATATAGCGTGTAGGTATAGATAAAGGATATAGATTAAATAAGACAACACTAGTTTTCTGTTTTCAAAAATGTCTTTATATATGCACAAAGAATTTACAAAATTGTAATAAATGATACCCAAAAATGCTGCTGCTCTAAATAAAGTATAGATATCGGTTATACAAACCACCCTCGGAAAAAAGATCACACGCGCAAGGTCTAATTGTCTCACAGCGCTCTATTAATAAGAATGGTTCGAGATATAGAGAGTTTCGAATTTTATTCGATCGTGTAGAACGAGGTTGTTCTAACGTTACCTATTTATTTCCCTTCACAAATTTTATTGCCAACAAGTAAATCAAGCAGAAATGTTGATACTTGTGGTCAGGGCCGTGCCTGGGTATATGGCCGCCTGCTTGCTAGTATGCATGGCCGCCCTTTGAGATAACATCAAAATCAAAAAAAAATCAAATTTTCATTCTTAATGTTTATTATTATACTTATATATCTAATGTACATGTACATATTACCATTGAATATAAAACATTAATATGTTTTGGCACATCTATAAATCTATGATATTACAATCAAAAATTTACTCTACGCGATTTTTAGAGGCAAATTCTTCAATCGCCCCTTCAATATTTAAGGAATCAGCAATTTCACTTTCAATTGCAATAATTGATATATTACTGAGACGTTCTTGAGTCATTGAAGTTCTCAGGTGGTTTTTGATTATTTTTAATTTTGAAAAACTTCGCTCTCCAGATGCAACAGATACTGGAACTGTCAGTAAAAGTTTTAAACTTGTGGCGACATTTGGAAAAGAAGTCTCCAAGTTGTATTTGTATAAAAACTTTATGAGTTCTTCGGGCTGCTTCATGCCTTTTATGATAATTTTTAGAGAAATTAATTCTTGATATAATTCTACGCCACTAATATCACAAGATTCACCATCTTTAAATTTATTATGGAGATCGAAACAACTTTTTTTTATTTCCTCATGTTCCATATCAATAAATTTGTATAGAAATCCAAAACATTGTTCGAAATTCGACAAAGTTTCAAAACGGGTGGTAAGAGATGAAATAGCTGTATCTAGTATTACATAGAAAAAATTAATTTGAAAATGTTCTTTTGGAGTAAATTGAATATCTTCATCTCCTTCATAGCTAAATTGTTTTCGGTGATGTAGGCGACGTACACTAATTTCAGCAGGAAAATCCGATTCTGTTTCAAGTGCTTTACAAAGTTCATTAGAAATCTGCAAATAATTTTCGAAACTTTCGTCATTTCTAATGCTTTTGAAAAATTTCCAAACTTCCTTAATTGATTCAGCACACGAACTGATATTCCAAGAAACTTTCTGCATCATTTTGCTAATAAAATCTACCTTTTCCAAGATTTCGTACCATATTATTATTGAAGAAATAAATTTATAAGATTTAAGTTTCATTGCCAAACATTCAGCTTCATGTCGAACTGTTGGCATTGAAGATTCCTCAGCTATTTCTATAAGGCTGTCATAAATTTCACCTAATTCATTTCGCAGTGGTCTAATCGCTTTAATTCTTGCTTCCCATCGAGTTTCACTAACTTGTTTCAATGTTAAAGATTTTACATTTTTCTTTAAAACTTGTCATCTAAATGGTGATCCACTGAAAAAGTTGTATATTGCAGATACATTACTGAAAAAATCCACAGTTGAAAACGAAACTTTAGCTGCATCATTAATGGCCAAATTTAATGTATGCGCGTTGCATGGCATAAACAGAGCTCGTGGATAATTGTCCAAAATTCGTTTTTCCAATCCTTTATGTTTTCCGGACATATTAGACCCATTATCGTATCCTTGGCCCCTCATATCGTTAATATTTAATTCAAGATAGTTTAACTTTTGAATTAAGAAGTCGTAAAAAGATTCTCCAGTACATTTTTCAGCTTGATAAAAGCCAATGAATTTTTCTCTTACTTCAACTTCATAATTTTTAATATGTACATACCTAATAATCATTGTAATTTGCTCGACATGTCCAGTGTCCGGCGTACAGTCCAAAATGACTGAAAAATATTTTGCCTCTTTTATTGATGTTAATATATATTTTTGAATTTGGGTTGCAAGGATAGTGATTATTTCATTTTGAAAGCGATTTCACAGGTAATGTGGCATGTGGTTCTTGTACGCGTTTTATGTGGTCTGCTATTATATCATCAAATTTTCCTATCATTTCAATTGCTTTCAGAAAATGTCCATTATTTTTTTCGTACAATTTGCTGGAAGAACCTTTAAAAGCTAAACACTGTCCTGCTAGAAATTGTACCACAGATATCATGCGCCTGACAATTTGACACCATCGTTTTTTTCTCGGCGTCATAATACCGTTGCATATTCTTATCAATTGTAGATTTTCTTTTTAAATTTCCAATTTTTTCAAACAGGTGCAATTTTCGATGTGCAGCGATGTTTTTTCGTGACGAGATAAGTTGTCAGATATGTGTTGCCAATCGTTGAAGCCTTCATTAACTAATTTTATTTCTTGTTTGCCAAATAATTTACAACAGAAGCAAAATATGGCATCATTTTTTGGTGAATAGATTAACCACTCACGATTAAATTTTTCACCATTTGGCAGTTTTCTATAGAAATAAACCTTTGAAAATGATCTTCCAAATTCATTTAATGGATATGTAGATTGTATATTTTGAATAGGGACTTTTTCAATTAAAATATCCAGCATTTTATTGGTAAGTGTTAAAGGCCAGCAAGCTGGATCATTTAGTTCTATACACAGCAAAATATTCTTCATCAATTTCAGTGATATCGTCGATATTTGTAACTGCAATATCTCCTATTTCATCATTACTACTAATATTGTCATTATCATTTGTATTTTCGGCAGATAATTCATTTTCATTGGAAAAAAATGCACTGCTTGGATTTGCTTGGCTACTGCAAGCATTTTGCATTTCTGGAGGTTTTTCCAAATATTGGGTTAGTGAACAAAAGATTTTTTAGCAACATGTTGTTTTTCTTCTCGCTTTCTTTTATACTGTGCTCCAGACAATCTTTTCGTTTTTCTTCCAGTCTTTCTTAGGCCTTTTACTAAAATGTTTAAAAATATCAATAAGGATTTATATTGAAATTAATTTATTATAGAATTAAATTCATTATCTTTTTCAACCTTTTGTAACAAAGCGTTGGGTGAGGCGGTGAGGGAATCTGCCCAAGCGCTTTCCCAGTTCGAATAAGGTTTTATTGCCACGCAGCTGAGACGCTTGCCGTGCTATAGACAGACAGGTAAATCACATATTATAACACACACACGCACACACACGCGCGCTCCCAACTTACCTACAGCAAGGTAGAGCAACTGAACACACGTGAAAGATGAATTTGCACTTTGCACTTGATTCTGATATGGCCTATGCNTTTTCTGGTTGTCAGGCCGCCTTTTAATTTGGCCGCCTGCGTGCGACGCACGTAATGAACGCCGGTCAGACACGGCCCTGCTTGTTTTCGGGTGCTCTTAAATTAATTATTAAATAAATAGATAAATTACCCATATGGTTAGTATCTATAAATTATCTTCTCGAGAATTCTCTGTTAACAAATTTTAAAGCAAATTGTTAACTAATTCTGATTTCTCTTTTTCGCTTTTATAGTTACTCCAAACGTCAGCTGGTTTAGATTAAATTATTAATATCTTCAACAGCTGGGGTTTAAAATTCTGCAATTGCTTTCAAATCAATATCGATTTAAGCTTAGCGATTTTATTTCTCCCTTTCTGTGATTATTACTCGTCTATTTATATTAATTATTTTTTGACTTTTAAAATTAATATTTACTATTTTTAAATAATATTCATTATAAAATTCCAAAATTTAGTATCTATCTTATTTATAGTAATGAATTTATACTGTTTTTATAATACACCTATCCCCCGATTTACACGGTACTTGTTTTACACGTTTTCGCTTTTACATGGGTTCCAAATAATTTTTTTTTGTTTTTATCGCACTCTACTAAATGCTACTGTGTTTGAACACGTGCGCTGTGTACACATCTCACAGGGAATCCCGAGCTTATGTGCTGACTTGCTGCACATGCACACTGTGTCTGTATTTCTTCGCATAAAATTAAAGTTTTAAAGTTTAAAGTGAGTGCATAATTTAGATTACATATTATAAATTAACATAAATTAAAAAAAATTATAGGCTTATAATGTCGAAAGAAGTTAAAAGAAAAGTTATTTCTTTAGAAACTAAAATCGAAATTTTGGATCGCTTACGAAAGGGAGATAGAGTAGTAGATGTTGCAAAATCATATAGCATGAACGAAGCTACAATAAGAACTATTAGAACAAATGAAAACACAATTAGAAAGAGTGTTGCAGCTGGCAATACCACGAGTATGGGCACAACATCATACACCAGAAATATCGCAATGGAAAAAATGGAGAAAGCGTTAATGCTTTGGATAGAAGATCAAACACAAAAATGAGTACCCATTGATACGGCCGCTATAACAAATAAAGCAGTACGAATTTACGAAAAAATTGTAGAGCAATTACCATCTTCTTCTTCAACTGAAAAGAAGCCAAATTTTTTGGCAAGTCATGGCTGGTTTGAAAGATTTAAAATGAGACATTCTTTACACAGCTTAAAATTAAAAGGTGAACTGGCTTCTGGCGACGTAGATGCGGCTCAAGAATATCCAGCAAATTTTGGAGAAATTATTAACGACAATTTATACACCCCTGATCAGGTTTTTAATGCTGATGAGTCAGGGTTATTCTGGAAATAAATGCCTGAAAGGACTTATGTCTCAAAATTTTATAAATCGGCTAGTGGTCATAAAGCAGCAAAAGATCGCATAACAATTCTTTTCTGTAGCAATGCTTCAGGAGATTATATTATGAAACCATTAGTGATTAACAAATCAAAAATGCCCCGTGCCTTTAAAGGAGTAAACATCAAAAATCTTCCCGTTTATTGGAGGTCTAATAAGAAAGCGTGGGTTACTACTGCAATGTTTACTGAATGGTTTCATGAATGTTTTATCCCAGATGCCAAAAAATATTTAGGTTCAAAGGAATTGCCTTTTAAAGTGCTTTTGTTAATTGACAATGCGCCGGGTCACCCACAAGATCTAGAATATGAGAACGTTGAAGTAAAATTTTACCAAAAAATACAACTTCATTATTACAATCATTGGACCAAGGCATAATTTCTACTTTTAAAGCTTTGTACATAAAACGAGCCTTTACATATATTTTGGAACAAATGGAGAAAAATGAATCTTTAACAGTTATTAGTGCTTGGAAAAATTTTACAATATTAGACTGTGTGAAGCATATCGCCTTATCATACACTGCGATTAAGCAAACAACGCTCAATAGCTGTTGGAAAAAATTGTGGCCAAATGTAGTCAAAAATGTCAACGTTAAATGATGAATATTCGCAGATAGTACAGATGGCGCATTCATTGGGCGGAGAAGGTTTTGATGATTTTACTGATGATGATATCGCAGAGTTAATGGCTGATAAAGAACTAAGTGAGGATGATTTAGTTAACTTAGTTTGCGAAAGTGAGTCTGAAAAATCTGATGAAGAGGAATTAGTACCAGTAACATTCACTGCTAAAGTCATCCGCGAAGGACTCGCGTTGGGAAGAAAGCTGGGTAATCATTTTATACAAAATGACACAAACGTAGAAAGGGCTTTACGATTCCAACGTGACATAAATCGCTGCTTGGCTCAATATGAAGAAGTTTACAAAGATCTTACAAAAATTCGAAGCAATTGTTAATAACCGATTTTATTACCACCTCTCAGAATGTAAATATTTCTGCTTCAAACATCGAATCGGCACAAATAACTTCGAGTGATGAAAATGAATTCCAACCTTCGATTCCGAAAAAAAGAATGAGAGTAATTTCTGATAGTGATGAAGGATAATAAAACACCAATGGTTTTATTTTTTGTTCTTCTGTTTAATGTATTGTAATTAAATAAAAAAACAGTGTTTCCGTAATATATTACATATTTTAACCTGTCAATGCATTTTATTTTTATTTCTGTGTACACCTAAAAATATTGAAAAAAATCACAACTGTTAAATAGCAAAATTATGCATTTTCTGCAAGCTTTTCGATTTACACGGTTTTAACTTGAAAATTTTTAATTTTCGATTTACACGTTTTTCTCAGGAACGTATCTACCGTGTAAATCGGGGGATAGGTGTATTTATATATATAGTATTTATATATGCCTAATTTCTATTTATAGTAATTATTTATTTATAATTCTAAATTATTGAAATCTTAGCCCTTTAAAGCCTATCTCTCATCGGACCCAACCCCAACATGGGTTTGTGGTAGCAGAAAATAGCTCTAGTGTCAAACTATCATTGATATGCGTGTTCATTAGAAAACCTGACTTTAAAGTTTTGTGCAAAACAAAGCAAGCTCATCCCAGTTATTAAACTTTTTTCTTTATATGTACTACCTAGATTGTGAATATTCTATTGTTTATGATCCCAGGTTTCGTGAAATAATTTTATACTCATAAGGGTTTATTAAATTGAAGAAGTTTGAAGACCGCTGATCTATTTCATCTCTTTCGTTTTCCAGATTAAAATTCTTCCTGTTGTCTATAAATTTTCTGTTAATCTATAAATCAGTGACTTTTAACTAAATTATGTACCCTTTCATAATTTTGTTCTCTTAATATTCTTTGACATCAATTTCATCCATAATTTATTTTTCTGTTTCAAATTTGCTTAATTTTGATTTCATTTTTTTTAATTAATTAATTTTAAATGACATTAACAATATTATTATTCCTAGCAGTGGCGTAGCCAGAAATTTCAGAGGGGGGGGGGTGCAAAATATTTTTTTTTATTAAAAAAGTCCTAGAAATTCGTAATAAGTTTTGCCCTCAAAACCCCCAGAGCTATTTCGAATGAATTTGATAAGTATGGTAATAACATTTATTCTTGATCAAAGGAATTCACACGTCAAGTCGTCGTTTTCCTTTGCGGAACTCGCATATAAATTCATCAAAATTAACTTCCGTGTCACGATGAATGCTCAGAAACATTAGTCCGTTGAGTCTTTCCTCTCCTGTTGTATTTCTATCGTCCGTTTTAAGTTGCTTCATTTTTGGAATCACATTATAGATTTTCAGCAATCGGAACACGTTTGGGAACATTTCTTGAGGGCAAGCTTTTAAATGTTCCATTGAAGTCCGTGGTTTTACTGTTACATTTCCCAGTCTTTTCTGCCACATCTCAACTTCTCCGAAAAACATCTGCACTGATCCGTTCAAATCTTCCACGTAGAAATGGTAAAGTTGCATAAGACTGTTCTGAACTTCTCTGCTCAACAGCCATTGGGTTGAACATTATATTTTTGAAATTTGCAAGCACTGCGTTTTCTCGAAATTTTTCTTTGAGCTCTCGACATACCGAATTCAACAGCGGGATGAACAGACAACTATAATAAAACTCTACAGGCTGCTGATTTATTCCATCTAATCTTGGCCTTCCTTTATTTTTCAGCAATGAAATTTCAATTTCAAAGCAAGATGCTACGTCAGATGCTTCTTTGAATAAGGTTTGAAAATGGTCTTTGCTGTTCTCAGTAACCGTCTCAAGCTTCTCGATGAGATCATTGGCCGATGCTATGGCAGTGCTATAATCTATTGAAGGTGATTGCAGGAGCCGACTTAACGGCAGGATGAAGTTGAACACGAATTTTAATGTGACAAGAGTAATAATGAAGTCGAAAGTCGACACTGTGTTAAGAAAACCTTGAGCTTTCACATTATCTTCGTTGTTACTCCATTCCGAAATTACATTCAACACGTCAATTGTTGGCTCGAAAAGTTCGAAGAATGTGTTGACTGCTTCGTGTCGTTCAATCCAGCGCGTTTCGCAAGTATTTTTTTAGCTTTCTCCTAGCAGTTTCTGGCGTTGTTTTCTCGATTGATTTGCCAAATTCAACTTGTTTTTTCGGTGAGTTTAAGAAGTTGTAGATGCCTTTAATTGTGCCAAGACACAGGGTTATCTGCTTTACTTTGCAGCTTTCTCCAATGACCAAGTTTAATCGATGACTGAAACAATGTACGTAAGTAACCAGAGGAAATTTTTCCCGGACCATTGCCGAATTCCTGATTTCCTTCCACTCATCACTCTTGCTCCGTCTTAGCCAATTCCTCGACACTTTTCCATTCGTAACTTCATCGTGTTTGCCACGCTTAACAATGAGTCAGTAAGTCCTTTGGCAGTAACATCACACAAATCCGTGAGCATTAAAAATGCTTCAACAATATTATCGGCATCAATGTCGATAAAACGGAGTCCAATCGACATTTGTTCTATTCCGGAAACATCCTGATGACTCGTTGGCGAGAATAGAGAAAAATTCAGACTTTATAACTTTCTGAAGAAGCTTCGTCAAAGCAATCTCATTAATTATAACGATTATTTCGTTCTGCATTGTGCTACTTAAGTATGTAGCATTTTTTGGCGAACTTTCTAATGCATTCCGGAAAAAATCGTCCCTCGAAGCAAGAAGTCTAATCAGATTTCTGAAGTTTCCGACGTTGATGCCCTGTTGGTCGTTAAATATCCCGCCAGAATCTCTATGCCCTCGAAACGGCAATGACTGTCGAGCGAGATAATTGATGGTGTCAAAAATTCCTTCCAAAAGAATCAAATTTTGCTTTCTTTCAACTTCTTTCTGCCTCGTCAAACAGTCGTTCAAATGGTTATTTCGGGGTTTTTGTTGACTACATAGAGAGTTTTTGCTGTTTCAATTGATCGTAAATGGTATGGCGCTTTTGCATGAGCAGTGAAAGTTTCACGGCACTTTTGGTAATTCTTGAAAGGTGTTCGGACAAGCAGTGATCCAACTTGATCCCCGATCGCAAAGAAAAAAGCAAAATTTACAATAAAGTCCATCTCCTGCAACCGAGTAAATCGGCAATCAAACTCACACAGTCAGTGATAACTTAATTTCCGCTTTGTTGCCCCTTTCATTACTGCCGGGAAACTGAAGTGTGGTGGAGGATTTTTAAGCTTGCCCAAAGCATCAATTTTTTCAGAGTCATTTAATTGTGACGCGCCGATATGACTCTATATCAGCTTCTTGGCTTGAAAAGGCGCTACGTTCCTCCTTTTGTTCAGAACCCCCTCCTTTTTCGGCCACCGGTAACTCGAAGTTTTGATCGGAATCGTTTTCCTCCGTATCAACTTTTGATGTCTTAGCAAAAAATTTGGAAAGCGAACTCTGATGATGTTTTTTCATGGCTGTAAATCGATTAAAAATTAAAATTCAATGCAAGTAAAGACATAAAATATAGTTGCTATTTACTGCAACTTTACGAAATATGAAACTAATTTTATCGAGCACTAACTTTAATATTGTTTATTTACACTGTATCGTCCCTTGAAAAATTTATTGGGTCATTCCATTAGGACAATCTTCGATATTCAATTAATAGAAGCTTCTTGGCTCAATTAAATGTCTCATGAGACAATTATTCGGACGAAAAAAACCTAGCATTTCAATTATTTCGTCTGGAAGAAAGGGTGCAAATGCACCCTTGCACCCCCCTGGCTACGCGCCTGATCCCTAGTCTTCACAAGTTAAGACAATATTTGTGGTTAGCTGGAAAATATTATCCGATCAAATCTGTCATAATTTTTTTATTGTAAAATTTCTTTTTCTATTTTTTTTTTGTCATTCCTAAATAATTATTAAGTGATTAATTTTTTAATAAAAGTTTAAATTTATTTAAAAAATTGTTATTTAAATTTCTATTGAATTATATTCATTAAATAATTAAATAATTAAATAAAAAATGTAATGTAAAGTGAATTTTATTCTAGAAATTATTTGAGTTGTGGTTATATTTTTCATGTATTTTTATCCTATTTTTAAACATATTAATTTTCAAATGAGTAAGTTTGTGTTTCTCACTGCTAAGTTAAAACTATGAATTTGTTGGGTTTTCAGTTAATTGAAGTCGGTTACCTTTGACTCCTTGTGTCCTTTAAATCAACACAATAAACGACCCAACGTATATTGAAATATAAATTATATTTTCTCTCAACAATACACAATCAATAATCAATAGTACAACAGTTCGAGTTTGACCGATTCTCCGCTCGGTGTTGATGCTTTGATAAAGATAACATTCACCTTTTAGTTCCTTAGGTTCTCTTGACCCACGTTTTCCCTTTTTCTCTTTGATTCGATCCTTTTTCACCCTTTAGTATTCCTATTCTATATCTTCTTTTCCCTAATCTCCTAAATTCGTTTTTACCTATTCCTAAGCTCGATTTCTTCTTACCTTAGCTGAGGCAAAATGCCGATTTGGTCTGATTTTCCCCTTCCTTATATACTTCGAAATTGGCATGACAAATGGTTATTGCCGAGCCAATCTTTCACTTGACATTTGCTTCCACGTATCTGCTTCGGCTGTCACCCATAATGGTCCAACGAACAAAGATAATTAATGTCCCGTCCGGCCTTTCTACACGCACTATCTTCTCCTTGCTCTTTTCCAATTAATCATTGTGTCAAGCTAATGGACCCAAATCTTCCTTCTGTTTACTTTTCTTCTTGTTTACCAAGCTCGGGTTTCCTTCATCTCTCGGGTTCTCCATTGGCTCGGGTTTCCCACTAGCTCGGGTTTTCTATTAGCCAATTAATTGATTAATTAATGTTTTCTGTTTTTACACATTTGAATGCTTTTCGACCCTTCCTAACCATTTTCTGATAAATTTCTAATCATCATCTTGTTGACCATTAGCTAATCTATACCTGTCCCGTTTTCCCAATTCGATTTCAATGATTTTACAATTTATTGATTTTTCTCGGATTTCCGGATTCTTGCCTTTCGTAACTGCTTTTGCCATTTCCTAATACTGCTTCCTTTAATATCAATTCTGTGCATGATCACGCTTTTATTTATCTTTTTTCTTCACTTACTTTTTATTTAAATTACCAACCTAAATTTCATTTAAATTTATTTTAATTCACAGACCTCAACAAATTTTTGGTTTTTTTAATGTATAAAAACTTACACATGTGTTAGGTATTTTGTACAAGTTGGTATCACTGTCTGACTCCATGGTGTCCTTTTATCAATCAAATCGAACAACCGAACACAATAATATTTATTCAAGATTATCACAATTACACTTTTTCGATTACACTCTTCAATGAAACAATCACATTTTAAACAACTTTTTTGCTCTGCACACTTTTCAATTCTAACTTGAACTTTCGGCAGGGATAAATCTTCCAATGGGAGATGTCCCTTTAGGATATGCTAGATTCGAAAATATTTAGTTATCACTAAGTTAAATTCGTTTCTGCTTACTTTCGCCATTCTACAACTTTTCTTTCTTCGACCTACTGATAATTCTGTTAATTTCTGGAAAAATTAATGGTGTGGGTTTTACGATGGGTATATAATTTTTAAATATAATTTTTTTTAAATTTTTAATATTTGTCTTAAAAGTTTTATTAAAAGTCTAAATTAAAGTCTATATTAAAGTCTAAATGAATTAATATAGTTTTGCATATCACATAATGTAATTAAATTTTATTCAAAACCATTAAACTTTTCGTAAGACTCAATATTAAATGCTCTAGAATATCACTATATTGCTCAAGAATTGGAACTAATTTTTCGCCAAATGAGGAGAGTTTGATTCTAAAATTTAGTTAATATTTTAATGATAAAAATAAATATTACTTTGTTCAATCACTAAGAGATATATATGAGATTCCGTTGAACTACTTCTATATACCAAGTCGACTAACTGATTCTTGAAAATATCATTAGTATTTTGTTTGATCGGATCCTTATTATATTGAAGAACATTGATTGCTATATTAGGGTTCATTGCTTTGAATTGACAAGTGTTAACTAACTTCATTGGAAACCAATCGACTTTCCATTTTATATAAATAGAATTGATCATTATTTTGAACATTAATTAATGTAACTTGAACCTAATAAAATAATTAAAATTTTAACTTATCAAATACATTTATTATGTTTGATATTTTAGCTACAATCATTGTAATTTCCAATATTCGATGGATTCTCCATCCACTACTTTGTTGAGTGTATTTCTCCAACTTTTTCTTTAAAATCTCGATTCCATCTTATTATTATTATTATTATTATTATTATTATTATTATTATTATTAATAAATAAATTCATATTTATTACTTCATATTAAAAAATTATATTCAAATTCCCAGACAGAAATATTATTTAATTTCATTGTAGCGAATTGAAAAATCAGAACAATTAAAACTAGGCAAAATTTATTTGAACAAATTGATGATCGAATATCGGAAGTGTAAATGTCTTCTTTTTGGATGTGCATTTTATCTGGGTTTTGGATGTGCATTTTAAACCTGACGTGATTTTTTCTAGAATATATTTATTTAAACAACACCTCTTTTTTATTGGCTTTAATGTATTATAATATAATATATTTTATATGAATATATATAAGAATATATAAATCAGATAATAATGCAAATTTTAATATAAGTAAATTATAATATAATATAGATACATTTTAAATTCTAAAAAGTGGAGGCTACATTCATCTTTACTACATTCATCTAATTTATATTAACTTTATTTATTTACCGAATCTTGTTGGTTTATCGTTAATATACATTTTACTCGTGTTTACAAAAATGAATTCAAAATAAATATTTTAATAAATATTCATCAATTAAAAAAAAATATTCATCAATTAAAAAAAAATATTCATAAATTAAAAAAAAACACTCATCAATTAAAAAAAATCTATTTAAACTAAAAACCCTATAAAACTTTTATTATTTACTTTAAAATTTTTAAAAATTTAATTTTCATTTCAGGTCGATTGTTTACTTTATGAGACAAATATTATTATGAAAACTTTTCTTTTCTCTTATTTAACTACATTTTAAATAGTTGCGCATTTTAAACCACAGTTATTGTACATTCAAATTTAGTTCAACCCCTTTCATATTATTTCATTGAAACATTTAATTGAAACCATTTTGAAAACATTTTCTGGAACAAATTATAATTAGAATTTGACAAACTTTATTCTAATTATATTTTAATTAAAAAAATTAATTTAATTATTATTTAATTTCAGGTCGATTGTTGACTTTATTAGACTTTATGTTAAAAATATCAGCATTGAAATCTTATTAAAATTTACTTTCACCAGCTTTTTATTAAATATTTTTTGAGATCAGAAATTCTTATTTAACTAAACTTACTTATATTTTAATTTCTTTTTCGTACATTTCAGTGACCGAAATTCTCTATTAAAATTAAATACATGTGCTTTTGTTATTTGGAAAATTATCCAGTTGAAAGCTATGTAAAAAATATCATTCTAAAATGTCGTGGGCAAAATGTAACATAATATTATTAATATTATTATTATTATTATATATACTCAGAGTTTATCCGACAAGATATTTTGTCCCCCTATGGGTATTGGTCGCAAGGGTACATTATTAAAAAAGGGTATAATTATTAAAGGTATAATTATTGTTATTATTATTATTCTCCATCTAGTCCTTCAATCTGTTTCGCTTCCCTCCCTCCATAAGGTATCCTTAAGGTATCGCTAATATATCCTAAGATATTCAGATAAATATGTATGAATCTATAAATATTTCTAAACAGAGTGAATTTATCAGCTCATTTTATCCACAACATTTATACCATTACATTTTGGTCATGACATTTTGACCACAACATTCTGTCCGTGACATTCAGTCCACGGTATTTTTAATTTAATTTACTTTATCTTTAATTATTTACTTGAATTTCTCAGGCGACATTGTTTCTTCAAAATATGTTACATTAAATCAGGCCCGGCCCAAGGGCCAGGCGACTTAGGCCATAGCCTAGGGCGCCTTTTTTTAGAGGGCGCCAAAATTTATTATAAACAATCAAAGTAAATTATAAAATAAGCCTCCAAAACTTTATATTTTGAAATTTATCTATGAAACCAACCGTTTTAAAAAAAATTGAAAATAAGAAAAAACAAAAAAAAGTACATGCAAAATATACGAATTTCCAATTCTGAGAAATTCTGATATGTATTGAAAATTGAAATAAAAAAAATTATATGTATGTATTACAAAAACTGATGTGCGAGTTAAATTAACAGCTATAGCTACCAGTTTTTTTTTAACAATTTTTTTGTTTCAAGTGTGTAACTAATGTGTTGTGTTGTTGCAGTTTATTCAAATTAAATTTGTATTCCTATTCTGTTTTAAAAATATAAATATATAAGAGGTAAGGTAAGATTAAGATCATTTTTTAAAAATATATTGGAAAATATATAATATATTTATATAAATTTATGCCATAGCTAAGATGCCACCAAAAAAATTGAGTGGGTATGAATATCGGAAACGAAAAATAAATAGACAACAACAAGCTGATAAGCACGATAAAATATTGAAATATTTTAATTCCAGTAAATCAGTAGCCGATGATAATCAACATTTCGAGTCAACATCTTCAAGCTCAGAGGACGATATAGGTAATGTGTCATCAGAAGCTGAAAATTGTAATATTATCAATGAGGATAATTTAATGTCTTCTCACGGAACTGAAATAATTGTTCCTTGTGATTCAACTCATTCTGTATTTGAAAATATTTTAAATTATAATGATATTGGGCTATGGCCACAAAATTTAAAACATACGGAAATTGACCATATAGTTGTAACTGACTTATATGGAAACGAAGAAAGGTGTAATCAACAACATATTTATCCAAGAGATGAAAATAATCGAAGCTTTTCCAATTCGCTTTTTTATCGTCAAATAAGTAATGGTGAAAAATTCCTAAGAAAATGGTTGCACTATTCAGAATCCAAAAATTCTGTATTTTGTTTTTTTTGCAAACTTTTTGATCCATCAGGTAGGTCAAATCTAGCCAAATCTGGTTTATGGGATTGGAAAAATATTCACGACAGCTTGAAAATGCACGAACGGTCAGTTTCACATTTAAAATGTGAAAAAAACTGGATAGAAACTCGATTAAGATTAAAGGGCAATAAAACTATTGATAAGAATTTGCAGTCTTTGATAGTCCAAGAAAAATATAATTGGAAAAAGGTACTAGAAAGATTAATAAACATAACATTATTTTTGTCAAAAAATAATTTAGCATTTCGGGGTTCTTGTGATAAGTTATTTGTTCCGCATAATGGAAATTTTTTAGGCCTTGTTGAACTTCTAGGAAAATTTGATTTACCATTAAATGAGCATTTGCGCAGGGTGGTCTCACAAGAAATTCATGTTCATTATTGTGGAAAAACTATACAAAACGAATTAATAAGTACACTTGGTGATATGACAAGAAGTCATATTTTGGATTCTGTTCGTAAATCGAAATATTTTCGATTATTTTAGACTGCACACCTGACATAAGCCATATCGAACAGCTCTCCATAACGTTAAGATTTTATGATGTTGAGGATATGGAAATAAAAGAGCATTTTGTATCCTTTAAACCAGTTTTTGATTCTACTGGAAAAGGATTATATGATGATATTTCTGAAAGTTTAGAAGAATTCAATTTGGAATTAGCAAACTGTAGAGGCCAAGGATATGATAACGGCGCTAATATGAAAGGTAAAATTAAAGCAGTGCAAGCTAGAATTTTAAAAGAAAATCCAAGAGCGTTTTTTATGCCTTGCGGTTGTCACTCAATTAACCTACTAATTGGTGATAGTGTTTCTTCTTCAATAATGTGCATAAAGTTTTTCGGATATGTTCAAAGAATTTATACTTTGTTTGCTGCATCTGTTGGACGATGGAATATATTGAAAAAACATATTAAATCATTAAATCCTAAACCTTTAAGTGAAACGAGGTGGGAATGTAGAATCGAATGCATTAAAGCAATTATGTTTGAAATCACGGAAATTAGAAACGCATTAAATGAGTTGCAAGACACAATATTAGATGCTGCAGTTGTTTCAGAAGCTAGCTCTTTATCTGAAAAAATAGAAGATTTCGAGTTTTTGTTAACATTATCTGTCTGGTACGTACTTTTGTCAAAATTTAATATTGTCAGCAAATCCATGCAAAAAGCTACATTTGATATGAGTAACGCCATCGAGCTTCTTCGGAATTATAAGATTTTTCTAGAAAATTATAGAGACTCCGGTTTTTCTGATGCTTTAAAATCGGCCAAAGATCTCGCTGCGCTATTAAACGTGAACGCACAATTTAAAGCTGTAAGAATCAGAAGGCGACAAAAACAATTTAGTTATGAGTGTGACGATGAAACTCCAGATGTAAATGACCCAGAAAAATATTATAAAAATCATGTTTTTAATGTTATGCTGGATCAATCGTTGATATCTATATCAGAAAGGTTTCAGCAAATGAAAGATTTCGAAGATTCGTGGGGTTTTTTGTTCAATATTCACAATAATAAAAATCGTTGTGATTTGCTGAAGAGTTGCAAAGATTTACATCTGAAATTAACAAATGAGGCCAGTAGTGATATAAATGGAATAGAATTGTGCGAGGAAATCGAATCATTGAAGCAATTGGTACCAGATGATGTTAAAGATCCTTTAATATGTTTACAATTTATCAATGATAATAATTTGAAAAGTACAGTACCAAATCTGTGGGTGGCTTTACGAATCCTCGTAACAATTCCTGTTAGTGTTACAAGTGGTGAAAGAAGTTTTAGTAAATTAAAACTAATAAAAACGTATTTGCGATCTACTATGACGGAAGATAGGTTGAATAATTTGGCCATTATTTCAATTGAAAATAATGTTGTAGCAAACCTAAATTTGGAGGCAGCAATAGAAAAATTTGCAGACATGAAAGCCAGGAAAAAATCATTCTTATAAATTCTGTTTTTTTTATATATATGTCAATCGAAAAAAATGAAATAAAGTAATAAATGGATTGTTTTTTGTTAAACTTTTTTATTTTATCATAATTTTTGTACCTAATTTTTAAAATAGGGCGCTTTTTATAATTTTCGCCTGGGGCGTATAATTATCTCAAACCGGCGCTGCATTAAATATATTATTTTTTAAATTATTATCTTACTTTAATTATTTACTTTTATTTACTTTAATTTACTTAATCTTAAATTATTTATTTCAAAATTATTACTTATTTACTTCAAATTTTTAGTCGATAGCACTTCTTAAAAATCTAATACTTATTTCAAATTATCACCCTAATTTTAAATACTTATTTTACTTTAATTTAATAATTACACATCTTTTTAAATCAGTCCATACAATCTTATTCAACCTAAAACTCTTGAGACTATATTTATCTATAAAACAAAAATAAGGACAAAATTATATATAATGTACAATTTTGAACCGTGAAATGTGGAGAAACGCTGGTCAATTTTTGGGAACAAGTTACATTTATACCAATTTCAAATTTAAAATAAGGTTTAGTTAAGTAGCAAGAACTAGAACCTATTGAGAGAAATTATATGAAAGCGAGATAATAAAAGAATTGAAAGAAAAAAATACTTTTATATCCTTCTATTGGTAGTTAGAAACCATGAAAAGGCAATTGATTAGGAATAGTTTACCCTCTCATTTGTTCTCAATCATTTCAGAATAGAAATACTTACATTATGCAGGCATGTCTCATTACATGGATTAGAAATTTGTCGAAGAACATCGATGGGGCATATACAGTTGCATCTTTTAAAGCAATTTGTGCAACACATTTTCCAACCGCATACGTCATGACTGTAAGAATAGTTTCGACCAAATAAATTAACAGTACTTGTGTATTCATTGCATGGATTCCGATCAGTATTGAGGCGCATTGTGACGGACTTTGACAGAAAAATTTGAACTTGATTTCCTGAATTTAATGTTTCTGTAATATGTCTGTCGTAAGCAGAAAATGGAAGGGATCCAGCTTCATGAGTTATTATACTAATTTCATTTACAGATTTATGATAGCGACTGACACTACTATTAACTAGAATCTCCAATTTTACCCACGGCTGATGACCACTTTGGGTTTTAAATTCAAAAGTAGTACAGAGAAAACTCCTCATATGTGGTACCTAAAATTAATTTAATGCTCATTTCATCATATTTTAGTAAACCTGTTCATACGCAGTTACTTGGTAATCTGAAAAGTATGGGATAATTTTAAAGTTAACGGTAATATTGTGAAGAAGTTTATAAAATGGAGATTTAGCTGTTATACTCGACCATTTTAAAAGTCCTCGCTTTAAATAATTCGAAATAATGGAAAGATTTTGTGTTATATTTAAAAAGATTCCCTTTATTCTTGAATGCTGCCATGGAAGCATTCCATCACTTCCACTTGATTTCATAATTTTTTTTGATTCAAGAACACCTACCTGACTTTCCAAAAGATTCCTAAACATCGAAACCATATTCTTGGTATTGTGACAGAGTGTAACAGCAGGAATTGCATCATAGGCGACTTGTTTACCGGAAAAGTCAAGCTGGAAGATGGTTTGATGATGACAGTATTGAATCACAACTAAAGTGATGCATATTATCAACCCAATGAGCATTACAGTAAAAAACAAGGTCCATAATATTTTTATTGATTTCGTTGGAGCATTAGAGATTTTAGAAAGAGGTATTAAAGAGCTTTGAGAAAATATTTTTACCATTTGTAATTAAAAATTAATTTTGAATTAAAATAATAGCGAATTTTATTGTGACCAATCATATGAAAGTATGAACGGATAACGAATCAAAAACTCAGTGGCATATTAATATAAATTTTTCTATTTGTACTTCATTACAGCATGCAAAATGTCCTTTCGGAATAAATATGGAATTATAAAACCGAAATCTGTTTGTTTATTTTGAAACAGCCAAACTTCTCAAATGATGTGATTTGGTTTTATGAAATTTGCGTTGATTTTCTATTTGCAATTTCTAGATTATTAGTCTCCAACCCCTCGACCGTATATTTTGATTAGTCCATCTCGAGTATTGTATAGCTCAGGGGTAGGGAACATTTTTATTTCCATAGGCCACATTGAAATTTGTCGCCTCCAAATGAGGCCGCAGTCAAAAAGTATTTTAACATTAATTAATTTCATTTAAAATCTTTTCTTTACATGCAGCTGTACGAAATATTCTGGAAAATTTTTATTATTTCTGAATCGAAAAATTGATGCAAATAAGTCATAATTTCACAAATGGGTGTTCAATAATCTTATTTATTCGTCTATATACGTTTTGTATTTATGGGTGTGCACTTTTATATTTAGTTCTTTGTACTCGGCGGGATGCTTGTACAATATGATATATATATATACAGTTCAGTAGTTACAATTATTTTTATTTGTAAATCCTCAAAATTCAAGGTTTTTTATATAAATTAAGATTTATTTCGATAAGGCTCCGGAGGCCGCAGGTTCCCACCCCTGGTATAGCTTTTAATATTATAATATTCTCAAAAATACTGAAAAATAGAATACTGGATTAAATATTTTGTGTATTTATGTATGCATTAATTTGTTTTAATATTGATTTTATTCTTTAAACAATACATTGGTATTCACATTGTATGTGACTCTTCAGGTATATATCTTTCATCTTTTATAATGTGTATTCCTCAACCTTTATTTATTTGTATAAGTGTATTTTTAGAAATTTGAAAAAAAGTTATTGTTTTATCAAAATTTTGTTACAAGCTAAATACAATATATGGGGAATATTTAAAATAAAATTAAGTAATTTCTATTTTTTATATAATAAATTGTAATAATAAAGTAAAAAGAAATTTAATGAAATTAAAGTTAATCAAAAATTTAAAGTTAATTTTATTTCAATAGATTAAAATATTGTTGGCGCCTAGGGTGTGTCATTTTCGAAAATGTAGTAGGGGTAATTGCGGTTTACTCAATCCGACTCCTTCCTAGACGCCAAGGTGATTGTTGCTTCTATATTACCTATGTGCCTATGGTGACGGCCATGTTGGTGCTGTCCATAGTAGCTGAGAATCCATGAACAGGTGAGCTTCTATATTAAAACTACTCTCTATGGTCTCCTCATTTTCGGGTCCTAGAATGCCGATAGAATGTCTTACATCCTTGTGAACGAAATACGGTAAGATTGTGCTCGAAAACCCTGGTCCAACGGCTGATGTCATTTGAAACTGACACTCACACATTCATACCGCCGATCATACCACACACAACTCTTTCGAGAATGAGTTAAAACTATTAGAACTTCGACAAATATATATTAACATCGTTACATATCTCACATAAATTATTTTAAATATCATATTCGACAAGTATGCATGCAATGTAATCGATTTGGTCATTGTTCGTGAAGTGATGGTGCGGAAAGAAATTCTAACACAGGTTTATAACGCTCCTGGTTGGGCATTGTCCGATGCCCAGAGTGCGCTGTCATCGACTTTCTGCAATATAAGACTGAGGTCGGCCTCTAATTGTACATCGTAGGCTCAAGGAGTGGCTGTTACTGGCACCATTCGGAATGACGGTGGCTGAGCGACCACTGGTGTTGTTGTCCTTGACTGGGCTAATAGAGGAGCTTCTATCGCTGCTATCTCATGCCACTTGTGCTTAGAATGCTCGGCGCGAGGGAGCCGTTTTCGTTTTGGACGAACACTTGTGTTAACAGCAGCTGGCTGGATGACAACGACTGGCAGGTCGACCGCTGGAGTTATTACGTTAAGGGGGCCACGCTTGTGTCAATGTACAGGACATCGGGAGTGGGTGCAGGAGATCCCATCCCGTGATTTAGGCACGAAGTCCTGACTGATAGATTCCGATCGTCGCGAAGATGATGCGCCGGAAAAACGATGTCCCACTCAGAAATTTGACATTCCGAAATTCGTTCTTTCAACTCTGACTCGAAATATATGCGGTGCAGAGCCTCCAATTGGAACTTGATTGTGTCTCAGAGCGCAGTTTTCCTCTAGGAGACTGCCACGGCAGTACTCCAACCGCAGAATCTTTTTGGTCGCTTCTTTCATTTGAGGTGGGGCAACCATGTCCCCTCTAAAAGATCTATGCGTTTCTTCAGGGGCACTATCTCCAAATGCCATTGCTTAATGACGACATTCTTCTCCGTGCACAAGAAGCACGGTTTGAGGCCTGATCTTGACAGATTTGGTTCGGACATTTTCTAGAATGAAAAGTCTTTAAATAAAAACCCACAGAAAGTTTATTCGGAGGGTTGGTCCGCTAGCACACTCATTACTTATCGTGCAAAATTTATTCATCTTAACTCTCATATCGGTAAAAGAGAAGGAACAACAAACTTGACTTGACCGAGGGATGACGATGGGAATGCATTTTTACCATTTATTATGATCATGGTTATTACTCCGATTACTATTATTTGGGTTATTATCATTATCATTACTATTGTTGGGTTATTGAGTTGGTGATAAATTTAAATGTTATTCTGACTCCAAGTGATTCTTTATACGATTCACAAATAACACTTGACAACAGAAATCTTTATTGATAATCACAAATAGACTTTCTCTTTACATTGACAATCAATACAAAACTTTGCTTGGTGACTATACAATGCTTAATACATTACTCGGTGAGGAATAGCATTTGTGTATAACACCAGAATAAAAGATCACAAATTACTGATTGGTTTATCAACTGGGACTCTGAGCTGGTTGTTTTCTTTGACCTTCGCAAAAACTTCTTTTCGTTTAATTTTCAACTAATTCTTTTCTCAAATCTTCTCCAATAATTATTCTTCACAATTCTTTTCACAATCGTTTCTACAATAACGTTTCGTTCGACGTTGTCTAAATTTTCCCAATAATTTTATCTCTCAGATTATCTCTCAAATTGTCTCTCAAATTTTCTCTCAAGTTGTCTCACAAATTGTCTTACAGATTGTCTCAATTTTTGTTCCCACTTTTCCAAATTTTGTTCTGATTTCGTGTCCACCAGTTTTCCTTTATATGGTTATTTTATTTGTGGCACTGGCGACAGATTCTGTTTACCATTTTCCTTTTCCTCTACAACAGCCTTATCTCTGACAAATATCAAGATATTTTTCCATTTTCCTTTTTTGTTAAGCCGCCTTCTCCCGACAATTTCGCAATCTTTGACAAGCTGTCAAGATACGGCTTTTTCCCTTATTTTGTTTTTCTGGAATTTGAAATTCCACCTTCATTTGTACTTCTTAATTAACAATGACCTTTGTTTTAATTTCTTGTTTGTTTCCTTTTATTTGATTTATCTTTCTCATTTTTAATTTCTTTTTACTTCCATTTTCTTTTCTGAGTTCCGATAGATCGTCCCGTTTGTCCTGACGATTTTCTCCCATCTAATTTATTTATTTATTATGTTATTTTTCATTTAGGTATTCTCAACACTATTATTATCGCTATCATTTTATCACCATCATAAACCGTATTGCTATTATTGTGATTTATCATTATTGCAATTATTACTATTATTATTATAATTAGGATTATCATCGTTATAGTTATTATTATTATCATTATTGTTAGCCGCAACAACGTCGAATTCATGTTCAATCTCCATAATTAATAAATTAACCAAATAAAATTACTAAATTAATTTTATTCACAAAAACTGCGCTTTTTTGTAATATTCAAACAATCTGTTCGAGGCTTTTTATTATTTTAATTTTGATGCTGATTTCAATGCTGGTTTAATTTATTTTAATATATTTTTATATTTTAAACTTACTTTAATTTATTAATTTAAATATTTATATAAAAATTTATGTAACCTGATAAATACAATTTAAATGTTTATTAGCAATATTCAGTTTTAACTTAAACGTGAATTCTACCCTTTCATCCCCCTTCTTTAAATTCTTTAATCTTTTCAATATTCCTGATTAAAGGCTTCTCACTTTTATCTCTCAACATATGACTGCGATCGTGTATTCGTTTTGTTACCGTGTATGGTCCTTCATATCTATCTTGATCCTTGTTTCTTATTTCTCGTTTGATTAACACTTTGTCTCCAATATCCAACCTCCTTGCAGTTGTTGTTTCCTCATTTCGTCTTTTACTTTCAATTTTCAATGCGATATCGTTCCTGTTGATTCTACTATCATTATACCATTTTGATCTATCAATTTTCCTACCAAAAATAATTTCAGCTGGGCTTACTCCCGTTGTTTTTTGGATTGTTGCGTTGAGTGTATATTCTATATCTGCCCAGTCTTTTGTATTTCCGTCTTTCAGCGATGCATTAATAAAATTTCTTATTGTCCGGAATTGTCTTTCGATTATACAGTAGTATGTTATGGGCCATCCCGGCCATGGGCCCTCCCGGCCACATATACCCCCCCC